>APFE030351263.1:20655-35500 GCA_000404065.3 Pinus taeda
CATATAAAACACATAATCACGTGAAGAAAAGATCCATCTAGGAATAAACATAAGCACATGAAAACACAATAATAAACCATAAACATATGTATATATATACGTGTGTGTCAAAATGTTCGCGCCCCGCGCATTACATAATCCAAAAAATAATACATGTCCAAAACTCATACAGCGGCTGACAACATGTTCCTCAAAAGCGTGCAAAAAGAAAACCTAGGCGTCTAATCACGGTGATGCTCATGATAGCAGGTCACCGCTCGCACCAAACGTCTCAATAGATGATGGACGCGAGTAGATACTCCCACCGTGTGCCTCTGGTACGCTCTAGGCACGTCCGCCAATCTGGCATAATCTGGAATACCTCGAGTAAGTGCCTCAAGGTTCTGTACTAGATCGTCCTCACCCTCTCCCTGAGGGTCCGCTGCAGGTTGTGCTCTCCGCACGTTATGAGGCAATTCAGCTGGTCGCTCTGCACCAACATCTGTATACATATATAGACGATGTAAGAGATAGGCATGTATTAACAAAAAAAAACTTAAATACATAAAAACGTTAAAAAACAAAGAGTTCTTACCTAGCTCCTCGTCCTAGTCCTCTCCGGCAGGCAGAGGGAGATCGGGATCTCCAGTGAAATCCTTGCCCGCATAGGGCCAGTCCTCGACGACAATCATCTGGTGACGGAGCCAGATAAAGAACTCGGGCCTCCAGGACATCTGCTAGCCCCCTCCTCCTCTGGGCATGAGTTCTGCCCATCGATGCAACCTCAGTTCCCATAACACTGGATTTGCCACTATACCCCCCTGTACCCGGAATATCGGCAATCGCTCCAGGAAGAAAGTCACCACGATAGATCCATATCCGAACTGTTTCTTCCCATCAGGCTTACACTTGGTAAGCTGTCGTTTGATGTTAGTTGTCACCGTCGTGGCCCAATCAAACAGTGTAGGCTGGAGACACTCAGTGGCCAGCAGCAAATGATTTTTGCTAGCCTCATGGGGCGCCTGTACCCCAGCTGTCCGGGTGATAGTGAATAAAATCACTCGTAGCACTAGGTCGGGCACCGTGTTAATATCTACTTTCTTACTGTTTGCTCCAAACTATGCCCCGGGACAAACTCGTGCCATCACCTCCCTTATCTTCTCTCCAGAAGGCCGACTACCAGTCAAGATGGGCCGTGCACCTCGCCGCAATAGTCCAGTGATAAAGTAGACATCGGAAACATCTAACTCCAATGTCTGGTCTTTCAGGCGAAATACCTGATCCTCTGTATCCCAAGCATCCACGATGAATCGCAGTAGCTCAGGTTGTGCATGTAAATATGAGTTGTACAAGAATTTTTTCAAGCCACAGTCTCTCAGAGCATTCATACAGTCATCATCCTCCATTTCCATGGCATCCACGACATTATGCTCCCGCTCTTTCCATTCTAGAACAATTCTGACAAAACCTCGCAACCGCAAAGGTGAAATTTCCATCATTAGATCATTGATGAAACCTAAACTGGAAAAAATTTGCAAATTTAACGGTCAAATTTATAGCAAATTGAGATCGCGCGGTTGGTGCGACTGTTCCTAAAACAGTTGCGCCAAGGGCGCGACCCCTTTAGGGAAAAAACACCATTGGCGCGATCCCGCGTGGGAAACTCGCGCCAATGGCGCAACCCTATGAATTTGAAAATCCCCTTGCAGGGAACTGAATTATGGATAAAAATCTAAGAAAATGGAATGAAAACAGAGCTAAGGATGAGGCCTCTTACCTGTTGCAGACGGCAGCTCGAATGATCTCCTGGATTGATCGCAATCAGCAATTGAAATTTGCACCAAAAACCCTTCAATAGTAAACTCACAAGGTAAAAAGTGAAAAGTAAGTTTATTTTTTACCATTTCACTATTTATAGCATTTTAAACCTAAAAATACATTAGAAATGATATTTTTGAGTATTTTTGGGATATTTTCATTTCGAAGTGGGTTTTACGCTGTTTTTGTATGACAGGGGTTGGTGCAACTCAACGCAATCAAACGAGCTCTTTTCAACTTTTTCAAGCTCGGTAAAACACGAGAAAAGGTTACTTTACGGTCTGCTTTCATCTCTTTTCCTGACCTTTTAAAGAGGAAAAGATTGCTGAGTTATTCCTCTTGGCTCGTTAAACGTTACTAAGGGGCGGTCGTTTTAAGTTCTTTTGTCAACCGTTAAAACATAAAAAGATTACCGGGTTTTTGTCGTTTCAAACTCGTTAATGGTTAGGAAACGACGTGGTTTTGATCATTTTTTTACTTTTTCAGGTCGAAATCACTATTTATGAAAAGTACTCCTCGATCATAATGGTCGGGCGGTTCTTTCGGGCATTATTTTATACTTTTTCGGGCCCGAGAGACACAACTCTACGAAAAAGGATACCCCTGGAGTTTCCTTTTCTGCTGTCTTTTCAAACTCTCTAAACATGAAAAGACGTCGAGTTCTTCCTTTGTCAGACTCGTTAAAACTTGATGACATCGGATTTTGTCGAAATGACGCACCACAAGCATATGCTATCCCCATCAAGCTTGTTAAAAATAATTGGGGTACTCGCGAGAAATGGTGGGGAAAAAGAAAATTTTGGGAACCATAATTATTGTCGTTTCGGCAGTATGTCGCTCTTGAACATGGCACTTCTCTGCTTTCGTGTCGGGGTGGGGATATCTCATCTCATTTTTTCACTTGCCTCGTGGGTTTGGGTAATCCTATTTGACCTCTCATCTGCTCATTGCCTCGTCATCATGACCTCTGATCCATCGATGTCAAATACTGCCAATTCCACTGTCGTGCCGCCAATATGTTCAAGAGAAGTTGACCTCTGAAAAGAAACAACCTCCGTTTGATCGTTCATATAATCTTAATTCACAACATTGTCTCTTTCTGTCTCGTGTCGATGATGTGGGAAACATTATGGCCCACCTTCGATGAAGATCACTTCGTGTCGACTTCAGCTCATTATCCAGGAAAGTGACCTAGAGACTCCCTTCCGGTACCTTGGAGCCTGCATGCCTCAATGGCAGGTTCTTCGTGTTCGACTCGAGGTTTTCATCATTGGCCTCTGATCGGATGACTCTACGGGTGTTCGACATCGGCTCATTTCTTCGCTCGTCGTATATTGTACCTATAGTACCTTGAGGGCCATTGTCATTATTGGTGGTACCTCTCACGTCTGTTAACAGTTCCCAATATTGACTGGTAATCAGACGATGTTCATGCATGTTCGACTTCAACTCACATGTTCACATGCTTGAACTTGTACTTCTGTTCGGGGCGAGATGGAGCGCAAGACCCTGGATTGTGTTTGTTGTAATCCAGGCATGTTTTTTTTGATACATGACTCATTCACTGGATGGTTGCGACCATACCTGAGTCAATTCATTGATCCTAACCAGATGGCTGCGTCCATGCTACGAATCTAGATTATCATGTACTCTCTTATGGATGGCTGCATCCATACCACGTACATCATGTATTTGAGCTATCAATTGTATCTCTCCATGCAGATTCTCGGCGGCAGCTATATGTGTTCTTGTAAAGCATTTCACCCCTCTCTCTCTCGGGCCTCATGCTTTAGGGGGCATCTGTTACACAGTGATTTGTCACCATTGGTCACCGTCCCTGTTACCCCTGTTTTCGTACATTGGAGGATACATTCCGGGACCTGTGAGCAGTGACATAACCTAAAAGCATTTGCATTATGTTCCCCTGGGTATGTACTTCATGTTCCCTGAAGACACCTTCTGCAAATTATCCCTAAAAAGTGCCCTTTTTCCATTAGCACAGGTACACAGTGTCTTACCCGCACCAATCACTGGGATCCTCAAAAGGGGGCGCGCCCATTGGCGCTCTGTCCTAGAGCAACACCCACGCCAACTAAATTTAGTAATGATTTTTGGCCAACGCACACCCATATGTTTTTTCCTCCCAGATCATGAAGTCCTTTGAGGGAAAAATCCATCTGATAGAGGTCGAGAGTCATCATCTATCCTCGACACTTATCCTCAGTAGCTTTTCAGAGATAATGCCAATCCACAATGGGCATCCTGATGCATTGAATATTCCTCCCTTCTCCATCTATAAAAGTTTGTCCTCATGCATTAGACAAGCTAGTTTTTGCTAGTTTTTGTGAGTGCTGGAGTAATGCTAGAGTGATAGTAAGAATTTTGAAGTATAGGGAGGTTATGCTGCCGGAATCCTGAGAGAGAGAAGGTCTATTGCAAGGCATACATAGCTGCTCGCCCAGCCAGAGAATAGGTTCAACGTTAAAACCTTGGTTGTATCTTTCTTTTCTTTTTATTCATTAATAGACGACTATCATTATGGTTCCACTCTTATTGTCTTCATAATGATGATTGAGTTATATCTTTTCTGACTGGTATATAGTTGCATCTATTGGATTTTATGCTTTGTATTTGTGTCGTTCTTGGCATGTGCAGGTGTTCCGTGCACGAGGCGTGGGGATTGTGACCAGCCGGAGCAAAGGAACGGGAGCAACGATTCTTCTACAAGTACTAGCGTTGGAATCCAGGTAGGCCCTCATCATCGATCTTTGATTTGCAATTAGGAACTTGCGTGTTAGCGTTGTTTGATTGTTGCTAGACCCCATTTGGGCTAGTGGGATCGCCTCTGTCCGTAAAGGGAATTTACCTGTTCAACACTTGCTAAAACAAAGGATGATTTTGGTAAGAGAGGGGCAGGATCAATTGAGATGGGACAATAACAATAAATGCACCTTTAATCTTAAGGAAGCTAAAGGTATTCTCCTTGGGCTTGATTCCAGTGTTCCAGAAAAGACTTGGCAGCACCAAGGTTGGATGAAGATCAAGCTTTTCATGTGGTTGGTTCATCATAAGAAAATTTTAACTTGGACAACATTAGGAAAAGGGGTGTTATGGGGCCTTCGAGATGCCAGCTCTGTGAAGAGCAGGAGGAGACAATGGAGCACATTCTCAACAACTGCTCTTACACCATCTGGCTGTGGGATTCTTTCTCTACGATGTTCCAACAGACAAATAGGGACACAAGTAGTATCACAAATACCCTAAACAAGTGGAGAAGAAACTATTCGGAGAATGAGTTCCTTAATTTGGCCTCGGCCTTCACGCCAAGCTTCATTATCTGGAATGTTTGGAAAGAAAAGAATAAAAGAATTTTCAAAAATGAAAACTCTATCCCTCATCGTCTATTTGATCTAATCCTAAAACAGCTCCGGGAGACTGTTAGCACCACAGTGCGCAATCTCCCCAAGAACCCCCCCTCTGAGACTGAGCTGAGAACTCTTAGGCAACTGGGAATGCAAGGGATTACTCCCCAAGGACTAATCAGGAAGGACATAGCTATGGTTACAGAAAAGGATTTCTAGCAACCTCCACCGAAAGGCTATCTAAAATAAAACATTGATGGGGCTTCAAAAGGCAACCCGTGAACAACTGGTTTTGGAGGAGTTCTAAGAGATGAAGAGGGCAGTATTATCTTTATCTTCCACTGCCATTTAGGAAGAGCCACAAATAATATGGCGGAATTAATGGCTCTCGAACAATGTATAGAGTTTCTGATTCAAAACCATGGCTCAAATATCATTATAGAAGCGGACTCAGAGGTTACCATTAACTCTGTGAAAAGAATCAACTGTGGTACTCCGTGGGAGAAAGTCTCAAATGATTGGAAACTAATCAAGGTTTACCAAATAATCCAAGTTCGCCTCCAGGGGCTTCGAACGGTTAGTTTCAACCATGTTCGACGAACTGCCAATAAACTAGTGGACTTACTGGCCAACCAAGGTGTGAACCATGCAGATTGCGGGATGGCGAAAAAGTGGCAGGAGATACCTCAAAACCGTTTAAAGGCTCTCTACGAGGAACAAGCTGCAGAAGGCAGAGAAGTTTTTCGATATTGGGCCACGATGACAAGCATGAATTGATTTTTCTTACAAGAACAATCACGACCTATCAGTATGTACGTGGCAGGAGGGCAAGCTAAGTTATGTCTCATTTTATCCCGGAGTCAGTTGAACGGGATCCCCAGTTTTTTCGGACGGCAATTTGCTGGGTCATTTCCCAAACATGCATAGTATCGAGTTCAGATTCCGTAGTAGCAATAGGTAGAATGCGAGGTTAGTTTTTCCGGCTGTTGGAATTTTCCCCCTTTCAGCTTTCACGCTTGAAAACCACGCCCGATTTGGTTTTCCGGAGATCACACGATGCTTGAGCAGTTTCTAGTTTTGCAGTTTCGATAGAGATCCCATAGGGATTACAACACGTGGCAGGGTGGTAGATTTGGAATCCTCCCTTGATCGCACACTATCGTTCCGTCATGTTAGGTTGCACGATATTATTCCTGTCCGTTGGATCTAGGAGCCCGGATCAACGGTTTGGATTGAACGTGTTGGTTTGTGGGGCTAGGTGGGTTATATCTATTCATCCTGTTTGGAGCGTCTTTTCCCTCTTCCGTGGCTTGTGGGTATTGCGTGGGCGGGGGTGACTGTTGTCGTTTGTCGGCTCTGGGGAGTGTGTCTTTCCGGAACTTCCCTAGTGGGTGGGGGTTCTTGTTTCCTTGCCATGTTTGTTTCTCATTAGTCTGGTGATTTCTGTAGTAGGGTGGGGGGTCTTTGTCATTGGCAGGGATTCCTTTTTCCTGAGTTCTTGTAAATGAACGGTTTTTTGTACATTATGTAATTTTTCTTTTGGATTAATGAAATAGAAGGATCAGCGCTTGCTTCAACAAAAAAGAGAGGTAGCTATATTTTATTTATTATGTTTAAATGACTTGTACTTATGTTTATGAAAATGAGATAAATTAAAGGAGATGTATAGTAAAATTGATGTAGTACATTGTTTTAAATACATATACACCTCAACGACCCGTTATCACTGTGGTGCCCCCTAGTACACCATGGCTTTACATATGGGTGTTCAACATGGAAACCCTCGTTGTGGGTCCCCCATTTAACCAGGCGCTACTTTTCCAAGGTTCAATAGGGGCACGAGACCAATCAACGATCCATGTTCATGATGAGGTATGCCCGATGTACTCAGAGTTAAGAAGGGGGGCGAGGTTTGAAACCGAATACTTCCCATGTTTAAAATCACCTATTCTTGGTTGGTGGTAACAACGTGAAACCTCATCCTTGGTGGTATGGTGTGACGCGGAACCGTTTGCGCAGACATCACAGGGCCATTTCAATTACATGTGGACGCCACAGCCGTTGGATGTTCTGCTCTAACTATTTAATATGCTAAGCTAGATATGATTCTTCAACTTGTCCTAACGATGAACCACAATGGTTGGTTCGAAACGCGTCGACAAATGAAATATCATGTGATTTACACCAAAAAAATTCACATAAACAAATATTATTTTTGAAGGAAGAAAAAAATAAATGTTTCACAATAGTGAAGGGAGCTACGAGCAATGTAGGAAGAACAATTGTTAATTCCATGCTCTTTCTTTCCAATATGATTAGGGAATTCCCTGCCCTTGAATCAAACTCTACCATGTTATAATTCATTCCATAGAAACGCATGCTGGAACGGAACAAGCGCGATGATAAGTATTGTAGCATGATTGATTGATGATGGGAGGAAAGAGAAAGGCCTTTATCTCTAGAAAGAGTTTTAGTTATTGGATTTCTACCTTTTTTAATATTTTGTCTTGTAAGTTTGTACAAAAGAAATCCAAATGTTGTAGATGTGGAGAGATTTCTCTACGTGTGCTATTAGACTTCCATATGAAATAAACTACTTGTTGCTTTTAGAGATAAGGAGACGAAAAATGAGACTTATGGAAAATTGCACACTGGATAGTAAATGCACAAGGTTATATATGAAGTTTTCTTTGAAAACATGGTTAGGTTGTTGGATCAAATGCAACTTCTTAGCATTTTCAATAATATTGTTAGTGAACATGTTGTTTGTGCTTTGATTTTTTTTCTAGAATCTGTAAAGGAAACACGTTGAGCATAGTCAATGAATGTGTAGGTGGAAATCTTGTTGGAATTCACTACTCTAATTGTTACGTGGTGTGGTATAGATGCTTCAAGAAGAATATTGGACGAAGATGTTGAAAATTGAACCAAGGTGTTGGAGATACAAACACATATTCCTGGTGCATGCATGCCTTTAGAATAACATGAAGTGCAAAAAACAACTTTCATGAAAGAAGCATGGTTGGTCAAAATTTTATAAATGCGGGTTGGGTCCACACATGAAAAGGTAAAGAAAGCGAGTTGAAACACATGGGAAGTAACTCTCAGAGAGAGAGAGAGAGAGAGAGAGAGAGAGTCTTGGACCAAGCTCTAGAAATCACCAAAGATTGAGGAAAGATGCACTAGCATATACAAGTAACTAGAGACATCCTTAGAGAGGATGATGCATACCTCTCAATGCGGTCACGTCATTTTGTGTAGTGATTAGGTTCAATAGATAGAGTATCCTCGAGGTCTCTACAAGGTTCATAGTTTATCTTTGCTGTGTTTATTGGGCTTATTAGTTTGAACACACATTTGAACCATGTGATTGAGGTTGGAACCCTTATGGATAGGATTCTTGTGGTGCTCCACAAAGACATTGATGTGATCATGCCGACGATGAATGCTTTGGAGGGATTTGATTTTTGAGAAAGCCACACAACCCTTGGATAAAATAGGTAGACCAAAGTTATTTCCAACAAAAAGAATGTCTTATATCCCATAAAAAAAATCATATACCTTGATTTAGAAAACCAAGTGATTTGCCTCAAGTGCCATAGTTTAGAAATGTTCTCTAGGAGAGGGAGAGAGGCAATGAATCATTCGATGCATATGATTTTTTTATTTCATCCCAGATTAATGCCCAACAATGAAAAACAGAGATTACACATTTGTACAAAACCCTTTGAAAATACCCATTGAGTCGTGATGATTGTTAGTGCTAAGATGCTATCTCCACGAAAGATAATCTGTATCAATGATCAAATTGGTATAGTTATGGATGCTAATAGAGCTATCGAAAACAAATATTATTTCCGAAGGAAGAAAAAAATAAATGTTTCACAATAGCGAAGGCAACTACGAGCAATGTAGGAAGAACAGTTTTTAATGCCACGCTCTTTCTTTCCAATGTGATTAGGGAATTCCTTGCCCTTGAATCAATCTCTACCATGTTATGATTCATTCAATAGAAACACATGTTGGAACGAAAGAAGCGCGATGATAAGTATTGTAGCATGATCGATTGATGATGGGAGGAAAGAGAAAGGCGTTTATCTCTAGAAAGAGTTTTAGTTGTTGGATGTCTACCTTTTTTAATTTTGTGTCTTGTAAGTTTGTACAAAAGAAATCCAAATGTTGTAGATGTGGAGAGTTTGCTCTATGTGTGCTATTAAACATCCATATGAAATAAACTCCTTGTTTTTAGAGATAAGGAGACAAAAAACGAGACTTATGGAAAATTGCACACTCGATAGTAAATGCACAAGATTATATATGAAGTTTCGTTTGAAAACATGGTTAGGTTATTGGATCAAATGCAACTTCTTAGCATTTTCAATGATATTGTTAGTGAACATGTTGTTTGCGCTTTTATTTAATATCTATTATTTTATATTATATATATTTATTATAATATATATATATATATATATATATTAATATATATATTTGCTGGAATTTGTAAAGGAAACACGTTGAGCTTAGTCAATGAATGTGTAGGTGGAACTTTTGTTGGAATTCACTACTCTAATTGTTACATGGCATAGTATGGATGGTTCAAGAAGAATATTGGACGGAAATGTTGAAAATTGAACCAAGGTGTTGGAGATCCAAACACATATTCCTAGTGCTTGCATGCCTTTAGAAAAATAGGAAGTGCAACAAACAAATTTCATGAAAGAAGCATGGTTGGTAAAAAATTTATAAATGTGGGTTGGGTCCATACATGAACAAGTAACGAAAGCGAGTTGGAACACATGGGAAGTAACTGAGAGAGAGAGAGAGTCTTGGACCAAGCTCTAGAAATCACCAAAGATTGAGGAAAGATGCACTAGCATATAAAAGTAACTAGAGACATCCTTAGAGAGGATGATGCATACCTTTCAATGCGGTCGCGCCATTTTGTGTAGTGATTAGGTTCAATAGATAGAGTATCCTCGAGGTCTCTGCAAGGTTCATAGTTTATCTTTGTTATGTTTATTGGGCTTATTAGTTTGAACACACATTGAATTTTTAAACTATGATATAACATAAAAATTATTTTTTTCAAATTTGTGATCGCGAGAAATGATAGGAGTAGTGCGGAGATCTAAGATAACCACTCAATAGAGATGTTGAAAATATCGACAAAGAGACATAGTGTGCGCAAGATTTGAGAGAAGGAAGACAATGTTCATGTCATATGCATCATAATCTCTTGTTGATATTTTGTAGCCCTCCATAACAGTATTAAGAATGTAAACATCATTCCCAAGTATGATTGGCGAGGTGTGCTATAAACGAAAGCAAAGATAGCGAGGTGGCTAGTATCCTCCCATTATTCGTTGAATGAATATTGTTTGAGTAATGTTGTGACACAAGTCTTTGTAGGTAGGTGCAAAAAATGCAAGATTGATGGATGTGTGCTATATCTCACTATTGAAAAGATGCAAAGTTTGTTCAAATTTCTCCAATGCATTAAGTGAATGTTAGATCCTTCACATAGCCTTTGTCCCAACTCTATGAAGACAACATCAAGGAGTTAGGTCACAATCTGTGGAATAACGTAATGGAGTTTTATTGTGACATTCATAAAGCCGTGTGATTGAGGTTGGGATATGATTTCTTCGGAAATGGCTCCACTCTTGTGGAGAAGAGGGAGGTGCAATTTTTTGCCAATAAAATAATATATTTTAACCCATCGAAAAGAATATTATTCCTGGTTTTAGAAAAGCCGGTGATTACCCCCAATACCATAGTTTAGAAATATTGTCTAGGAGAGGCATATAGGTGAGTAATCATGGTATGCATGTGATTTCTTGTATTCCGCCCCAAAAGAAAACTCAAGAACATAAAATAGAGATTACACATTTGTACAAAATCCTTTGAAAGGAGGCATCGGGTCATGGTGCTTGTCTCTTGAGGAAAGAGAATGTGTATCAATGATAAAATCGTTATTGGTCTGGATGCTGTTAGAGTTATTGAAAACAAGTATTATGTTGGAAAGAAGACCAAAATGGATATAGCCTAGCAATCAGTGAGCAATGTAGGAATTAATAACATGCTTCTTTTTTCCAATGTGATTAGGGAATACCATGACCTCTAGTCAAATGCCACCATGTTATACTTGTTTCCATGGAAAAGTATGTGGAAGATGGAAGAAGTGAGAGGAAAAGTATTGCAATGTGATTGATGGATGATTGGAAGGAAAATAAAGGCAGTTATAGCTAGAAAGAGTTGTAGGTATTGGATTTATGCCTTTTATAATATTTTGTTTTCTAAAAGCACGGAGGAAAGGCACAAGGTTATGTATGAAGGTGCCTCTTAAAACATGGTTAGATTATTGGATCAATTGAAGTTTGTTAGCATTTTGAGTGATATTGATAGAGAACAAGTTAGTTTGTGGTAATATTTTTTGGCATTTGTGAAAGAAACATATTGAGCACAATGAACTAATGTGCAAGTGAAAAATTAGTTGGAATTGTCTAGTGTAAGATAAACTTGATGATGCAAACAAATATTCTTAGTATATGCAAGTCTCTAGAAAAAAATAAAATGCACCAATATAATATTAAACTATTCCATTAAACCAACCATTTTATATAGTACATTATATTTCTCAACTTAATAATATCATTAAAAATAAATAACCTAATCCTCTTAAACCTTATCATATTCATCAGCAAATAATAATAATTAAAGAAGAAATTAAAACATTAATATCAAAGCAATATTTTAATTATATATATCCGGAGGTGAAGGGTGATGTTGGTGAATTTTGATTTCAAACTCAACGGCCCCATTTCAAATTTTTATAAAAGCTATGAACCGCCTCACCTGGTGCCAGCCTGTCGGATTCCAAAATCTTTAGGCATACGAAATGAAATCCCTAAAACATAAATAGCCCATCCAATCCTGCGGCATTAGGTAGGGAGGTTGTACAGTTGAAGCGAGGCGAGGATGGGCATTCCGTCCTTACGACAGGAAAGGAATGAGTAGAGGAGCCAGGCATGTGGGCGTTGTTTTCTAGCTTCCCTGATTATGCAGGAATGCGTAGAGGAGCCATGCATGTGGGCGTTGTTTTCTAGCTTACCTGATTATGCCTTTACATTTGGCTAACGGTGGAGCTTCACAATCAGCCGACCCATACCAGTGCGTGGAATTTAATTTGTGAGTTGCCTGAGAGAGAAGAAATCAGATTTGTTAGATGTTTTTACCAGTTTTCTGGTTTGTTTTTTTGTTGTGTTTCCAGCTGGCCATTTAATTGAATAATTTTACTGTGAATTTTTATTTTGGCTTGGTTTGTTTTTCTTTTATATTAGAATGGAGAGGGAGGATTGGATCTGGTTGCTTTGGCAATTTGGGTGGAGAGGGAGAGGAGATTGGATCTAGTTGGTTTGGGTTAGGAGGGAAAGGAGTTTGACTCTAGTTGGTTGGGGTTAGGAGGCAAGAGAATGCTAAAGAGAAAAGAAGAGGACATGGGATCCCACTAGAACAAGGTATGCACCCTTTTATTTTTTATTTGTATTTTAAGATGGTTTTGTAATGGATCATCTGAATTAATTGTGTGTGTGCTTGGATTATTTTATTATCCACATTTGTCTTCCTAATACTCCTTGTTTTGGCTTTGTGTTTGCAGTATAAGGATATAATTACGGATTGATATGGGTCTTTTCTATTGCAGGTGAAAATCTAAATTATGGCTTTCCTAATTGAAAATTTATTCATAAATAAAACTGTTATAGTTTTCCCTTGTATTTACACAATCCATGTAATTCCATGTAAAGATAAACCCAATTTAAAGAATCCATGATATCTGATGCTTTGGATTTGTAAGACTGTATTTAAGAGCTGTCAATGTTCTTGGATAGTTACAGGTTTATTTTCTTTTATAATGTTCGTTTTTAATAGAGCAGAGTTATATTTTTCAGCATGCGTTTGTTTTGCTTTTGCTTTTAGAGAAACCCGGTAAATTTTAAATCAATGAAAACCTTTTAAAAAAATTGGGGTTTATCAGGATTCGTTCAAAGATATGGTCTCACACAACCCCAGTTGGCATAGCTATGGAAACAAATCCTTGCGTGAGGGTAAGCGCTCTTGGTTTCTCCAAGGCAATGCGGCCCTGTTCTGGTTTTTGTTTTGTTCTTGTCTTTGCTGCCCGGTAAGGTAATAGGCTCTTCAATAACTTCCTCTGCTGCCCGGTAAGGTAATAGGCTCTGCAATAACTTCCTCTGCTTCATGCCTCTGCCCCTGCCCACTGCTGCTCACGGTTTTGTCAGAGGGACAACGCTTTCTCTGGGGCAATAGGTCTTGTGATTTGTGCTAATGAGTAGTTTAGGGTAGGCACTTTTATTTTTTCAAAGGTTGAAGCAAAATTGCTGCCTCCTTGTTTGAAATGAATCTCTTAGAAATGGTGTCATACAGGTTTAGCATTCTTTATTCTCTCTTGACCAGTATACTATGAAGATTTTTGTGAGGTAGCCCATACAAGTGGGTTTTCTATTTCTGAACAATTTTGTGGACAATTTTGTGGAGGAGGTAGCTCATATTAGTGTCATTTTTGTGAGTTTAGCCCATACAAGTGAGTTTTCTATTTCAGTTTAAGAGATTACAGCCCAACCAATCTAATTGAAATGGCAGTGACATCTAAGGATGTTCATGTCAACTGAATTAAATAGATTCCAATGGCAAAACATATGCCAACAAATATTGTTGCCATGTTGTGACTTTCAAGTATGTGGTGTAGATGTGTGCTGCCTCCTATTATTAGGGGGTTTGCCTTTAGGTTGCTGCTATTGTGTGAGAAAAGAGAGGATATTTAGTTGTTCAAGACTTTCTATTAGCATGCATAACAATATATATTACAGTTTATTACTTTTAATTTCATGTGAAATGAGTGGGGAAATTTATAAAAGCCAAATTTCTATTCTCTGTCCCATTTATTTATTTTGAATTGGATTTGAAAGAATATTTAATTAATTGTATTTTGTATTTATTGTATCAAGATAAAATGGTTGTTAAACATTTAACCTTCTTACGATATAGGTGGACTAAGGAGGAGAGCACACATGGAATATTGTTTAACAAAAGAGTAACATCTTTTTGGTGAGTTGGAAGGTGAGAAGAAGTTCTGCACTAGAATGTAATCAATTCATGATATAGACCAACAGAATAGCAGTTAGATTTGAGAGAATATTTAGGTGATTGTTTTTGTTTTTATTAATGCACACTAAAATTGCTACTAAATATTTAATTCTCTTGTGATATGAAATAGGTATGTAGAAAATGTTCTTCACAAGAGTAAGGTACTGTGCCAGACAAGTACATGGAGAGGGGAGGTTGATGGAAGGTCCAAGTCATATAGGAGTAGCAAGTAGATGATGTGTAATTGGTTAATACAATTATATTATTGTTGATGTAAACATAAGAAAACTATATAATAGATATATAGTCAAGCATTTTCTTTTTGAGAGGGGCTTGCCCCTTCTCCCATCCTTCATGGATAGCCATGACCAAAGCTATCATGGAGGAGTGTCTGCGTTTTTATTGTGTTTATATGCTTTGTGGTTTAGTTTTTAATTTATTATTATTATTTTTCTATGGCTTTGGTTTTTAAAATTCTAATCCATCATTTTATAATAACAATTTTTTAAATTATTTATTTT
>APFE030351270.1:7632-25979 GCA_000404065.3 Pinus taeda
CAATTAATGTCCCATGTTGGCTTTGGATACTGAAGGCTTTGATCTGCTCCGTGTTGGCTGAGAATATCCCTAAATTTTCGGTTCTGGTTCCCCATCACCGAGTATGCAGCAGTAGGTACTTTAAGTCTTTAATAACCCAAGAATATAGGTCATTACCACGTTACTGATATGCTGGAGGCTTCTTTGATGGACATGTGTCATCCACTATTTTGAAAATAAAAGGGGAAAATGCATTCAAGCTGTCGGATGCATGCTTCAATTCTTTTATGATATGACAAAATGCCACGTCCTTAATACGTTGTCCACCATTTTCATATGTGTAGGCAAAAGTTCTTGCAAGCTATCTTGATCTTGTTGAAAGCTAATGGCTTCAGATGATTCCTTGTAGACATACCCTTTTCAAAATTCCCGCTTGTATTTCAAAACCGGTTGACTGAGATTAGATTGTGTAGCTTCAGCAGTTTCGCAGCGTGCTACGAAACTGCTGTACATTAATCATCTTCATCAGTTTCATAGCGCGCTACGAAACTGCTTTGTGATTCCAAAAACACAGTTTCAACCCAAAATTTTGAAATTGTCTGGGTTGATCAGGTGGAAAATAAAGAGCCAGCGGGATGACGAACTTGGAACGGCACTGATTTTTACACGGGCACCATGTTTGGTTTTTGGATATTGATATTAAGACATTATCAACCTTCTGAGTTCCATATTGGCAAATATGGTTATCTTTTGAGCTTGACAATCCATTCCATTTAACATGTTGAAGCCTGTCTACCTTTTCTCCACTGTCTTCTTTTCCATTTAATGACTGCAAATTGGACTCCAAAGAAAACATCTGATCATAAACTAGTATTTTATCTTAAAATTCTCTTGCAACATTGAGCTTTTCCATTGAATCATTTGGAGAAACGTATTGAAATGCTCCATCAATCCGCTTTAAATATCTGTCATTTCCCATTGCAGTGTGAAAATCAGATGGTGACAGAAGCTGCTGACTTGATAAAGAATCTTTCAGTGTGCCATCTTTCACTTTGCAGACTCTTTTTCGGGCTTTGTATCTCTCACAGCGCTGCCAACGGAAAGGCCTACAGCGTTTTTTTTTTTTTTTGGATTGACCTCCATGTTTGGCAACATCATAGCTTGAAGACTGCAATGCTTCTATAAAAATAACACTGAGATTTATTACTAAAATGGCTACAGATTCTGAGCAGATTAACTGATCCCCTTCCTGAATGTTCTTTTAAAGGTCTATAAGATGCATTCATCTCTGCAATTACATGTCCGATATGTTGGTAACCCAGGGCTATAGTTCCAACGGAACAACCATCCTCACAGTGATCCCCAGATCTGCAGACTGCATTAGAATCAACAAAGAGTCTTCTTTGTTTGAATGTTCTTGTTTCCCTATCAGCTTTCATGTTCTTGTATTCAGTAGTCCAATAATCAGAGATGTATGGTCTTCTTTTTTTTTGTGTCACACCTGCAAACCCTTTCATAACCATTCATGCCAGTCCAGTTTCTTGAAGAGTTAGACAAATTCAAACCAAAGCCAATATATTCTGCAAGGGGCGTTTTCCTATCCATCTGAACGCAATGACTATAGGCTTTTAACTGACAGTCATCCTTGGCATGCAGTGGCATCCTGGCTCAAGAAATTCATTAAAGCGTCCAAATGTCTCCTTCATATCCACTTGTGACTGATCGACTTGTATACAGCATAATAACTGCCCCATTTTATTTATTCCTGTACCTGAAGAGTAACAAAGCCCTTAAGATGAGGTGGGATAAAGAATGATGCACAGGTCGGATCAGATGCGAAAACCTGAATTGAGAGGACAGTGCCAAAAGAAAGAGACCTCGTTTTATTCCTCTGTTTTTAGCAATAGCAGTGTTTTCTGGATATATTTGCGACTGCAAAGTATAGGCCCAAAAGAAAGAGACCTCGTTTTATTCCCAAGATTAAATCAACATCTCAAAGGTCACCATCTCCAGCAGGCACATGTCAAAAGAATAAATGTCAACCAATTCATCATAATCCTCTTCATAAAGCTTAGGAGCCATAAATTCTGGAGTTCCAATAACACTATGAACATGTGCTTGCCGCATTATAGTGGCCAAGCCAAGATCCCCAATTTTGACCTCACCATGGTTACCTTTAACAATTATATGCATCAAATTTCTTAGTTCTAAGTGATAACAGACTCTATCACCTTATTCGTGCTCTCTACTTGACCATTTGCCTGTGGATGATATGGAGTGGTAATTTTGTGCTGAATGTGATAATTTTTTAATGTTGCAACGATTTTATTACCTACAAATTGTGGTCCTCCGTCTGTGATTATGTCCCTTGGGAGGCCATATCGCACAAATTTTTGGAACAGGAAATGAATCACAAATTCCTCTGTAGCTCTTGGAAGTTCCTTTGCTTCAACCCATTTGGTAACATACTTTGTTGGTACTATAATATATGTTTTCTGATTTGATGATGGGTTGATCGAACCAACAAAATCGAGCACCCAAGATCAAATGGTTCTATTACTAATTGTGGGTTTAAAATCATTTCGTCGGTCTGTCCAGGGCATCCTGCTCTTTGGCAACTGTCACAGGCTTAAACAAATTTCTTAGCGTCTTTAAAGATTGGGGGCCAGTAATAACGTGTTTGCAAAACCTTGTGACCAGTCGTTCGATCTACGAAATCTCTGCCACACGGTCCATCATGACAGGTTTTCAGAATGTCAAATATTTCGTCTTCATGGATGCATCTTCTGATGTGCATATTTTCCCCTGTATGAAATAAGTAGCCCCGAATCCAAGAAAATCGGGTACTACATTGCACAATCTGTTTTTGTTCATTGGGGGTTAGATGCTTTGGTAATTTGCCTACTGCTAAATAATTTGCAACATCAAGATACCAGGGTGTCTTGACAATAACAGCAAATAAATGTTCATTTGGGAATTGATCTTCAACTGTCGTTGCATCTGCTGGCTTTGGCATTCATGAGAGGAAATCAGCTACAAGGTTCTCTTTCCCTGGTTGATATTTTATTGTGATTTCAAATTCCTGCAATAAGATCAACCATCTTGTTACTCTACCATTTGTAATAGGTTTATTTGCTAAGTATTTTATGGCAGAGTGATCTGTATAAAAAACAACAAGATATACAATGATATAATGCCTAAATTTATTTAAAACATGTATTATAGCTAAAAACTCTTTTTCAGTAATGGTATAGTTTAGCTCAGCAAGAGATAAATTCTTGCTAATATAATAAATTGCATATGGTTTTTGTCTTCTTCTTGCCCAAGGACTGCTCCAATAGCTGTGTCTGAAGCATCCGATGAAATTTGAAATGGCAGGTCCCAATTTGGGCCTCTAAGCACTGGGGTCGTTGACACAAGCTTTTTCAGATCCTCAAAAGCACAGTTGCATTTATCTATCCAAACAAAATCAACATTCCCTGTCAGTACATATAAAGGTGCAACTATTTGAGAAAAATGTTCTATGAATCTCCTATACTAACCAGAAAATCCTAGAAAACTGCATACTTTTGTTTGTGTGGTAAGAGTAGGTATTAATAAGATTATTTGAATTTTGGCCGGATCTACCTGTATTCCAGCTGCTAAGATATAATGACCTAGGATGAGCCCTTCAATCATCATCATATAGCACTTTTCATGGCTCAAGAAGAGCCTGGTGGCAATACATCGTTGCAACACCTTTTCCAATGTGTCTAGTGCTAGCTCAAAATCATCTCCATATGGTGTGAAATCATCCATGTATACTTCGAGCCCTTCATTTATTAGATCTGAAAAGATGTTGAGGATGGCCCTCTAAAATGTGTCGGGGCATTGCATAAGCCAAAGGGTAGGACTCTGTAAGCAAATGTTCCCCAAGGACAGGTAAAAGTAGGTTTTTCCTGGTTTTCAGAGGCAATCTGAATCTGATTGTATCCACTGAAGCCATCCAAGAAAGAAAAGAATTTCTTTCCTGCTAAGGTATCTAATACCTGATTAATGAATGGAAGAGGAAAGTGGTATTTCTGGGTTGCTTTGTTTAATTCTCTATAATCTACACAAATCCTCCACTTTCCATTCTTCTTTGGCACCACTACGAGTGGAGAGACCCACTTGCTATTGGAGATTGGATAAATAAAGTTTACATCCAAAAGTTTTTGTAATTCAGCTTTCATAATATCTTTCAGATGAGGGTTGAGTCTCCGTTGGGGTTGGTGAATGGGTCTAACATCCTTTTCTATATAAATACGGTGCGTACATAGCTAGGGATCAATTCCCTTCATGTCCGGATAATCCCATGCAAAAGCTTCCTTATATTTTCTCAGTAGTTGGACCATCTTTTCTTCTTGTTCAGGAGTCAGGTCACTGTTAATGTTCAGGGTTTCTCCTAGCTCAATTCCTATAGTTTTTCTGTTTGAAACAGAGATAGTGGTTATTGTTTGATCATGAGTGTCTTTGAGAGAATCTTCTTCTAGCTCATTGTCAAATGTTACCTCTATCATGTGACATTGTACATGGGATCTAGATTCTGATTGGTTAATGAAGTTGTTAATAACAGCATCCTCTGTTTGATCTTTAAAATCGAGGGCATCTTCTATAGTTAATGGGGACCTAATGTTTTCTGTGAGGTATGAACAGGTTGTTTGTTAGTTTTTATTATTGTTACACTTGGCTGGGCTGGAGGGTATAGAGCTAGATTCTTGATATTGCTCCCTCTAGTTATAGTCATACTGCCTTGTCGGCAGCCAATGTAAGCATAAGCAGTCACAAGCCAAGGTCTACCTAAGATTAACGGATGTCCATCGAGTCAGTTTTTGGGATTGATTATCATAAAGTCGGCAGGATATTCCCAGGAATCTACAGATACCATTACATCGTGAAGTGTACCTTTTGGTCTAACCACTGATCGATCAGCCAATTCCAATAAGGTGGAGGTTGGTTCCACTAATGTGATGCCCAATTTTTGACGAGTGGTGGTTGTTAAAATATTAATTACAGCCCCTAAATCAACTAGGGCATTTGAAAAGGTTTGTCGATTGATTTTCACTGTCACTATAGGATTCCCTGGGTCTTCATATTTGACAGGTGCTTCTCTTCCTGATAACAAATCAGATAGGGTGCCAACTACTTGGACTGTTGGGTTAGTTGTTATTCTCCTCTTTGGCTTCCTTATACATAACTCTTTCATGGTTTTTTTCATATATTGGGATATCTAGGATAGCTTGGAGTGGGATTTTTATATACAAATTCTTTAGTTCTCCCAAAATATAAAAGTCAGGATGTTCTATAGGGCGTTGTATGATTAATCGTTCTAGGAATGGGGGAGAAGACGTGGTTGCTTGATCATGAGTTTGTTGTCTGACCACGTCTTCTTCTTGTAGTGGTTGTTCTGCGGGTAACTAATTTTCAACTTGAACATTTTTATCTCCCTCGGTTTCTATAATGTGCCCAGACCTTAATTGAAGGTCGTTGCACTCCCTTAAATCAGTTTCTAGTTTTGGTGTTTCGATTATTTGAACGGATTGAACCAGTCTATTATTTAGGTTCGGGTTGGGTTGGGCCAGGAGTTGCGGTCTTAAGTTGGACTAGGGATTTTGTTGTAGTGCATATGGCACTAGCAGTGTAGGTTGATGGAGTGGAATGGTTCCAGCTAGCTGATTCATCGGTCTCTACCAGTTTGATTGCCAGGATTGACTCTGCGAAGTGGGAGGGGACCATTGTGTTGGATATGCATTGTTTTGCCAATATGGTGGAGAGTGGGGAAAATTTAGCCAATTAGGTTGGCTTGTTTGATTTGGCCATACTGATGAAGGAAATGGTTGTTGTGACTAGTTTGAAAAGGGAAGATGATTTTGCCACATTGTATTATATTGCTAAGCATGATATTGCAGAAGCTGGAAAGAAGAAGATGGATCGGAGGACATACCTGGTTTTTGTGGCTGCCATTGACGACGCTGATTGAGTACGTACACTGGCTCTGATTCTTCTTCCACTTCTTTATATATTGTTTTTAAACCAGGAAGTGAGGGGCAGTTCTCTGTGGAGTGATCTTTTGTACAGATAGCGCAGACTTGAACTGCATCTAGTGGGCACTCCTTGTGGTTGTGTTTCTTTCTGCATCTAGGGCAGAATATTGCCAGATTGCTCTACTTCTTCTTGTTTTTGCTTAGCTTGCATAATATCGAGCTATGTTGTCAGAGTCCCCAATATATCCGTTTTGAAATTCTCTTGTAAATTTCCAATTTCTACGTGAGTTACTCCTTCATCGAAGATCTTGTCGTCCCTTGTGAACCTGTCACGTTCCGCTAGTTTTAGCCTTGTGCTGCCTCGTGAACTCCTGATACATAAATCAATAGTGTCAGCAAAATTTTCTTGATAAATGTCACCTTTTCCCATAATATTTAGTGTTTCAACCCATTGTTCCTTCATGCCTTTAATTAATGTCGTTTTTAATACATTTTTAGGTAAGGGTAGTGATGCATAAGGCGATCTCTGAAGATTATATTGAAAGCGTTTAACATATTCTTCTAGTGTCTCATTAGGTCTAGCTACCATATGAAATATTTCATCCTTTAACTCTCTAGACCTACAATAATCTTGATATTTCTTTAGGAAAACACCTTTCATCTGATCCCAGTCATTTATGACACCTCCACCTAACCCCATAAACCATCGTAAAGCAGCCCTTTTTAATGTGGAGGGAAATAATTTCAGCTTTTGGGGATCAGTGGTATAGTCATACCCCCTGCATAGTACGTCGAATTCGAATAAAAATGCGTCTGGATCTTCCGATGTTAGGCCATGGAATGTGGAAATATGTTGAAGAGGAATGGCCTTCATAGGTGCATTAGTTGCAGTATCTACAATGGGATATTGCAGTGTGGAGGTTTGAGGTGTTTGCTAGTTCTGGGCTATTTGGTCGAATATGTGCCAATATCCTTCTGGAATTTCTAAGAGAGTATTCCTAGGTTGGCTAGAAGGAGCAGGAATGGCCTTAACAGCACTTCCTTTGCCTGGGATGATGAGAGTTCCTTGCTAAACTAATGTCTTGGGGGATCTTAGCTCTTCAGGTTCTTCAGCTTTGTTCTGAATAATTTTGACAGCACTACCCTTATCTGGGCTACTTAATGGCTGAACTATTCCAAGAGGAGATCTTGGTTCTTCAGTTTCCCCTGTTTCTCCTCCTCCTTCGCAGAGATTACTAAGGTTCCCTTCTTGTAACGATTTTGGGCTAGAATTCTCAATTTCTTGGAAATCTTGCTCCTCTATTTCGCTGTGCACCTCAGCAAAGGCTACAGATGGTGATTCTGTGGCCCGAAGGGAACTAGTAGGTTGTCTAGAAGCAGTTTTTCTAGGTCCTATTGACGACTGAGATTCTGCTTTTTTAAGGATTTCGTCTATAAGGGTCGATTGGCCAAGGGTCACTGGTCCCTTAGCTTTATCAGGTTTGAGTAGTGGTTTAAGATTCTTTTCAGGCTTTTTCTGCTTAGTCATGCACACAAATCAAATACTTATTTCTACCCAAAATAACAACAAATCTATAGGAAAGCGAGCGAGGGACCAGGGCGGTTACATGCTCTGTACGCAGGTTTTTATCTTCTGTTTTTAAAACCCAACTCTCTCCTAGTAGGTGCTTACACTACTCTCTTTTCAAAAGAAACAAATGGCTACACTCTCCCCGGCAATGACGCAAAGATGTTAAGCGATAAACAAGATCTTTTTAACCTCTATCTACCCTACATTAATTATCAATCCAGGAACGATTTTTTATCTCAAGAGTGTACTCAGTCTGAGGCCTTCACTTGTTCAAGAGTAATGCTTGTAGTATAGTGCTTTACAAAAGTAAATAAATGTTGGAAACAAACTCTAATTTTAATGGCAAGAAACTTAAATGCTTTGTAACTAAATCATTCACTCAAAAAACTACAGCAATCATCAATCAAGAATGCAGTAATGATAACTATTTCCCTTGTAAACTAATGTAAATGAAAACCAATCAAAGGCAAGATCTCCGATCTGAGAACTTAGACAGCAGTAGTCAATGTTTGTTACAGTTGTAGATCTTTGTATCCACACCAAAGCAAATACTGGAAATAACAATTCAATTAGCAGAAAAGGAACAGCAACTAATCTATTGAAGAGATCGAACAACAAAACTTAATCTACAGGAATGAATTAAGCAGCAATCTTAACCGAAAGAATTTGAACAACAATCTTTAACTAATAAAGGAATTGAACAGCAATCTAAGAAAGGAACAACAAACCTAAGTAAGTCTACAGAAATTGAACAACAAACTTAATCAAATGTAAACACATAGCCACTATAGAATCAATAATCTTATTTTAGCATAATGGACATTAACCATAGTTATAAAGGAACGACAATTGCAGTTATAGTGGAACAGTAATCGAATGAACAACAATCGCAATTGTAAGTAAACCGTAGCTAAATGAACAGCAATACCAATCAGTAAATGAACAACAATATCAATCTGTAAATGAACAACAATCTCCGAATTAGACAGTGTGATATTATTTCAAAATGAACAGCGTAACATTTTCAGTTGCAAATAATAATCTTGCTATCCAATTACTAATTCGATATAATAGAGCAATTCAACGAAATGTTCTGAAATGAAAAATCACTGAATAAAGCAAGTTGAGGAAATGCAAAGGAAATCAAACCACACACAACTGTAATCAGAAAATAATGATACAAGAAGCAAGTGATCCACTAGGGTCGGGCCCTTAGCCACTAGGGAAACACTGCCGCGGTTACTCCGAGATCAGAGAATGGAACAAAAACTGAGTTATATATTAAGCATAAATGGCAGAGTTACAGCTATTGCTCTTTAAAGAGAGTCGATGATCAAAGTTCAGATTACAACACTAAATTCTACAAATCAACAATATTATCCGTCCCTTGGGCTAGCAGCGTTGTCCCTTTTTATAATGGCCAAGCGGAAGTATAAAAAATACAAATAAGTCTTGAGGCAATGATCCCTCAAGATCAAAGGATCTTGAGAGATTCGCCATATCTTTAATCTTCAGTTATCGTTTTGTCCTCTTGTGCTGATACCGCATATCTTCTTCCTTTTCTTTGTCCATGCGCTCTGATCTTGATTTCCTCGTCTGGATGCGGTTTCCTGTCAAAGGGACGGTAGTTGGTTCTGCTTTGTCTTTTCCTCCGGAATAGTGATTTTCCATTTTCTTCACTTTTTGCATAGAAAGAGACAATAAATAATCATTTTACATCAATCACAAATCTCCTTAATTCTATCATAATCATTTAACATATTACCATCTTAGAATGTAAAGAAGTTATGATTTAAAGGAAAAGATAAAGAAATAGATGGTAAATACATACCTTTTCCAATGCTCAACAACTGTAACCAGTACACAGCTCTGAACCCAAAACACTACATCATCATTTAGCACCAGCTGTAACCTCAAAACCATACATCAGAATGTATACGCTACTTGGTTGCACCCAAACTACGTGTATACACTACTTCCATTAATAAAACCTTCAAAACTACTACAAATATAAACCTTTGAATCAAGTCTGTACCAACTAGCAATATATTGAACATCTACTGTCAACTTACAGAGCTTTACACAGGGAACTACGGAGATCACTTATTCTCACTTATAAAATCAATCAATCAAATAACAGCCTCCTTAAGCATTCAGTTTTACATTCAGATCTGAGAAGACTTCATTGATAGACAACAGTAAAACAACATCACTGATCTGATAGATCAGTCATCCTTGAACATCAAGCTTTTCTTTTGCATACGCTACTTGGAAGATTTGAACCAGCATGTATATGCATCTTCACCAAAGCGAACCAACGTATAGATCTGCAAATATTTACTTATAACTTCTCTACAATTCCCGACTTCAGACATACCCAGATCATCACATATAAAGGATAAAACATGTGTTAACAATCATATGTAACCCATACATTATCACATCACATAATGATAATTCATTATGATCTTGATCCATCATCAGATCTCATCCATCATCAGATCTCATCCATCATCAAACACTCAGGTGCATATTTATTCTAAATCAAGCAAAGCATCAAAAGCCCATAACATGCATATTTGCTTTTGATCTAACACTTCATAAGATATTCATTACTTGAGTTCTTAGCCCTTTGATCTTCTCCTCCTTATATACTTAGATCCTTTGTCAATACCTCGGACCAAAACCACTTATGACCAATACCTTGGACCAAATACCTAGGATCAATAGCTCGGACCAAATACCTTAGACCCAAAATACCTTGGACCAAATACCTCGGACCAGAACCTTGGTTTTCCAACATGTATGCTATTTTCCTCCTATGGGAGTGTGTGTATACGTATACGCTCTTTTTATACTGTGGACCAGTGTGTATATGTTGTTTTGACTAAGAGGACCTGCGTATACTTCTTAGACTGCTTTACATCAACCTTTTCCTTTACTTTCTTTATTCTGATTAGTAGACCTAAGTTCCATCTTCCTGTTCTTCTGTACCAATGTCCTGTTACTTCTGAATAGACTTGTTACACTGTAATTTGCCATATTACTTCTGAAATGATTCCTTTGAACTGCCATGCATTCTATCACATCTGATATTTCTTCTGTAGATTTATCTAGTTACCATATACAAGTGAGTTGTTCTGCTACAAGTGGGTTTCCATCAAGTACAACACATGTAGCATAATGCCAACACAATCATATTCAACCACATATCAATTTATTTAGCCATGGTCAACCATGGCCCACAATTCAACCATACTCAACTATGGTCAACCATATTTATTGACCTTGAATTAGTAAGTTAGGGGTTAGGGATATTGATGATAAGTCCCAATTGACGGCTTGAAAAGTTGAGTGTAGATGGACATCATGAAGCAAACTCCAAATAACAATACTCCATGTGAATTCTTAGCATGAATATTAAACTATGGTCAATGACGCACACCTATAGTTAACCTTGTGTATTTCAAAATTATATTGATTATTATAAAAATAATTTATTTATCATTATAAAAATTCTATGTTAATTATTGATATACCATTATTCCTATTTTGTTAAGACATACTTAGGGACACTAGGGCAACCACACAATCAAAAATACCATTGGTCAAATTACAAATTAGCTAGTCATAATCAATAATGTTAAAAGTGATGCCAATATTGACATTACTACAAAGGTTAATATTAATGCAATAATGCTTACTAAAAATGTTATCTTAGATGTCATCGTATTCATAGTAAATGAAATAAAGACATCATTAAATGCAAGTAGTGGATGCAATAGGGCCAATATTGACAGGCCATCGAGGGAAGTTTTGTTTTAGATGCTTCTTTGGTGGAAATTCACTTAAAATATTATAATGATTTTCATTCAACATCATGATGGCATAAAGAAAATGTAAGGTTTAATCATGGAGGATTCATTCAAAGCATATGTAATGTAGTTTTGCGAAAATAGTCACTAATTTGATGATAGAAAGAATGAAAAATTATTGTTAGAGAAATGTTAAGTACTAGAAAAATAGAATGTGACTAAGAAAACATGTTTAGGAATAAGGTTTCTTTTGATGGAAAAAACATATCAATATCACTGGACAACCTAGTTGAAACTTGTCAAAAGTCACACAAGATTAACAAAGATTGGGTTGTAATAGCCAAAACCATGAAAATATATCTGATTTTCAGAATAGAAGATTTGATCAAGATGGACGGATATTATGCTTATGCTCAAACCTAGGTCCAACATATGGACATGCAACTCAAGGATTTGGAGGTGTAAAAGGACCAACTTCATGATGAGAAACACATCATGTTGACCATATTATAGGAAATGGAAAGTGCACATCAAGCTCCCCAAGCTACACAAATATGAAAATTCATCTATTTCAAGCCTTTAATTCAACATACAGTCAACACCAACATAGTTAGAAGAATTTCAAAGATAAATACTTAACTCGATAACATGCCCAATGCACGCCTCATAGACTCAAAATCTATGCAACTCGAGATTAGCTAAACTTAATCATACAAACAAATTCCCCTTGAGATCATCTTATTCATAATAGTTCATCCAAGATCCTAGACCTGATACGGGTTGGATCATTATTTTTTTTTCATCCATTTTGATGTTTTTAGAGTGGTAAAAGTGGAGGAATCAACTCACAAACCATTTTTACATGTGAGACCCAATTTGGCGGATTGGGGTCAAATGACGTTTGGGAGTAAAACTTTGCCACTTTAATGTACTGCATTTTTTCCCTACTCTACACACAGAGCTTTCCAACTGTGCAAGAATCACCTCAATTGAAATTTGTATACAAAAATTATGCCACTCCAAAGTTGACCTTTCTATTTTGACCACCATAATTTGGGTTGATCCCATTACTCATGGAAAATATAATAGTCACATGAACATGATGAAGAAGGTTCTAGAAGAGTCAATATTGTAACTCTAGTTAAGAGTTGATGGAATCGAACCTAACCACTAGTAGGCTATTGGGTTGTACCATAATCGAGCCACTAAGAGGAAAATGATTTCATTCTTTTCGAGTGCATCTTGTTCCATAGATGAAAAGAGTAGTCAAAAGGGATAAGGAGAGAGCACATAGAGAGGATTTGTGCAATGTAGTGGCCATAGGGCTAACTTCTTTGTACTTGCATCCACTTTCTATTAAGAGAAAGAGAGCAACGTGACCTCACCTTGCAAGTGGTTTTTTTTCCTAAAAGGGTTTGCTGTGATAAATCTCATGTGAATTGTAATTTGTGAATTTTTATTTCACTATTTTCTACTTTTTGCATAATTATAATTTTCTTGCATACATAATAAAGAATAATTTACAAATCTAGAAATCTAAAGAGAAATAAACCCTTGTAGTGTAGATTTCAAATTTTTAAGTATAATTTTATTAAATTTGTTGTGACAAACTGTCTAGTGGAATATCCACGACAGTTTATAGATCAAGACCTATTACTTCTTCTCAAGTATGTTTGTGCAGGTAATTGTTGTAATGATTCACCTTCTCTTATTCTCCATTAAACCCTAATAGTTGTAATGATCAAATGCATGTGACTTCAACTATATTTTCTGTTTCAACTTTGAGTTTGTGCATTGCTTCTGCAAGTCATTATTTGTGTCTCTACTCCATGCACCTCAACTTTTCCATTCTCCACACTATCCATCTTCTCATGTGCACTTCTATATATGCCCATCCTCATATGCCCCTAAACATCTCTTTACAACTCTTTTCTACCATATATAATCTGCAATAACCTCATTACACAACCTTGTAAGTTCTTCCACCAAAGCAACTTGTTGCCCAATGAATATTGGCCATGGAGTAGAAGCCATGGCTGTTAAGAGAAACATTATATGGACTTCATATGGCAAATGTGAAACTCAATGGAGAATGAGTGAATTTTCATGTTTTTTGTGTATCTAATATCATTTAATTGACAAATAGAAAATTATACAAACATGAACACAACTCCATATTTTGACAAAAAGGATATTAATTACTAGATTTACATCCAAACACAAAGCTACTTCAATCCTCTTCTCTCCTGCAATGACACTCTTTATGAACAAATAGTTTTCACCCGACCAACTTTACCTCTATCTATATGTAAGTTTGCAACCATTCCATTAAACCGTTTAGTTATTCACATAGCTTCTATATTATTACAAAATAATTAAATTAAAATCATGGATCAAAGTTCTAGCTTTATTCCAATTTCTCAACTTCTATAACATCCAAATTTCAAACTGTAATACCTATATAAAATCGGAGTGAGCCTAATGGTTAAGAACATGTGTTTCCTCCTAGGTGGTCATGGATTCAAAACCAAAAAGGGGTAGGGTGTACACCTCTGTACTCTAGCAGTGAAATCACTATAAAGAATGGATCTCTTGTCCCACAAACAATAGGAGTCTCATACACCAATTTAGTGTCTGACTTGGTCGTGACCTTAAAAAAATAGATTATTAATATTATTCCTTTGATGAAATTATGCTGTCTTGCTTTGCACTAACATAATGAACTAAATTGCAGATGAATTGATAAATATGTCTATTTCTGATAACAAAGCAAGTTAGCTACACCTTCTGTTGAAATTCTGCATGGATTTAAGCCTCATTTATTCATTTAGCGAGAAAGGCCTCATTCAAGAAATATGATCATGTAGTCGAAAAGTTCCATTATTCTATTCGCTTGAGTCAGTTGTTTTTTTTAATTAAACATGTTGTAACCTTAATAATTGGCGACAAGTATAGTTAAGCAACTAATTATGTTTTTCAGCAAGTTCTGAAAGTCCATATCAATCAACAACTGATTGACAAAGACATCTCCAGCGTTGTTACGCCCATGTAAACAACTTAAAATCTTTATGAATTACTATCTTTCTCAAATATTTTACCTCTTTCTGAAATTTTCTAATCCTCACAATATCATAATTTGTGAATTCGATGAACAGCTTTTTCCCAGATCATCTCCCAGTAGTATTGGTACAATTACAAATGCCTAATCTCTTAGTTACATACACAGTGCTGCAAGTGAATTCCACCTGACATCTACCATATGCGATTCAAAGGTTGAATTGGCCACATTTAAAAAGTACACAAAATAGGTCCAAGTTAATTAGTTTTCTTACTGATGAAAGATTACAAACGTTCTTGAGAAACAGAGGTTAAGTCCATTCACCTCTTAATAACAGCTTAAGAGTCCAGTTTACCTCATATTACTCCTTGAGATTCAGATACTGGATTAGAATAGGCTGGATTTAAGACATCCTTACAGTACCCATTTTCTTAAAAACTATAGTGACACACATGAGTGAGAGCTAAAGTCCATTGCTTCTTTATAGCACTGTGACGGCAATTCGTCCTCTTTGACTCGTTAAAATTCATAAAATACAAAATATAATGTAAGGCCAAATACGTCTGTGTGCTTGAAAGAATCTTGTTTCTGGATATTTATTCAATACAAGATAATACCATTCTTGAAGATACAAATTTTACAAAGCTCTCTTTGAGAAGCTATGATTATCAAAAAAAAAAGCCCCGTCGCTTTATTCCTATAAAACAATAATCCACTCTCCATTACTATTTTGAAATATATTTGAATGATTATACAGAAGCAGTGAAGTGTTTTCTTTTTTCTCAATATAATCCTCCTCTGCCCAAACCTTTTCACATCGCCATTATTTTACAAGAATTCTAATTTCACAGTAAAATAACTCGATTTGTGTTGTGGTGTTGTGCTTATCACTGGAAAGAGCTGCCGATCTTTTAATTTCCACAAGACAGTGATACCTTGTTCCTGTTGAACAAAATTCAGTGTATTTCATGTCTATCATTAGGTGCCATTGTTGTAGCTTCCAACTCAGCAACTGCAGCATCTGCAACTTCAACATCTTCAACGAAAGATGGTCTGGACCTTTTTCCCTTTCTCTTGCCCTTTGGGATGGAGATATCCCAAGGCAAGCGGTTACTAGGTAACTCACTTCCTTGAGCACTGCTTGTACAAATTTCCTTCTCTGTTGATAATGACTGCAATGGTCCTATCATAGTCCCTTTTCCAAAGTTGTTGCTAATTACAGTATACTTCCTAGCAGGATGTGGAAAACCACGGAAATGCTTCTCCTTAATTTCCATAGCTTTGTGACGTTTGGTATAGACCTCATCATCTGTGAGCTATTAATAAAAAATGACGATTAGTATTTACATTAAACATTTTATACCAAAATGGTTGCATATTTCACGACACAATAGTAAAGGAAATTGAAGTTACCTCCTCACTTGAGTCCTTTCTGCCTTGCTTATCTAATGTTATGGTCTCATCTACCAAATGCCACCGAGGTACTTCAATAAATGCATGCCTGACAGGTTCAACATATGCAGCCATTGTATTTCCTGGCATGATTATATTATTAATATCGAATTCAGAGATGCGTCGGCGAGAAAGACTAGATCCTGGTTGTACCTTGGAGCCTCCCCCAATGCGCATGTGAATTCGGGATTGATGAGATGAAGGGCCAACAGTAGCTTGCACTGCCCCTTTTGGAGACCCAGTTGACAAGGAACTGTGCACGATGCCTCTGGTAAAAATCTTCCCCGATTTTCTATAAGCAACCTTGTTCAATCGATTTTTCATCTTGGTTACACGAGATTGTAAATTTTCTATTTTACATAGCATTAACTCTACAGAATTATCACTTCTTGTCCCTGCTTGTCGTAACTGGCCAACTAAATCACTTCCATCTGATATTCGTCCTTTCAGCTCACCTATGACTGCACCACAGCAGAATGAGAAACATTTTTAACATAGTTAGAAATTCAACAAAAGTGAATGCATAGTAACTAAACATGTTTACTAACATTTTTCAGAAAGCAAACCAGAAGATGGAAGTTAAAATTGAACATTGTAAATTAATTACCAAGCACACAGTTAGACAACAATGCCAACATTCACAACCCACAGGGTGTAGCTCTATTGGCGATCACCGTGATATGAATTATTATGTAAAAAATTAGATTCAAGGTTCAAATCCCCATGGACTGAACCAACAAAAGAAAAAAAAAACAATGCCAATATTCACATACACAAGAAAGGAAGAATGAAGGTACAAAAGAGATCACCGAAACTGTACGTGTTGTACATATATTGTATAAGTTATATATAGAAGCATGAAATTGCTGAATCATGATCATCTTTTAACAGATCTAACTATCCAAATATGAAATATTAAAGTACAAAGTTAGGCAACTGATCAACCATCTTTGACCAAGTCACTTATTAAATGTTTGCAACGAGGTGGGTGAGAAAAAATATAAAATACAAAAAGAGAAAAAACAAATGTGTTAAACAATGCCTTGGAGAATATATGAGAGACAAGTGAGATAGTATTATATCAATGTGTGTGATATAGTATTCAAAACCGGCCAGTTCATTAAGCAGAGGTACTTCACTGCTAGAAAAAAACAAATTTTATGCACGTGGGCTACGGTTTTGTCATTAACCAGCCATAAACCGACCGGCTTATGATGGGACCGGCCCAATACCAGCTTGGCCGCGGACTCCACATAAGTTTTTTGTGGCTTTTTTGAGCGGTTTTGAATCTTGAGGAAAACTAGGGGCTATTTCCCTCCAAAAACAGCCCCTCCAAGCCTTTAAAAGGATGCATCCCCCCCACTCCCCCCTTGATTTGCCTCATACATCTCAAGATTCTCAACCATGGCAATGTTGTCAATCAATGGTAATGTTAAATTCTTAAAGTAAAAGTCATCCTTTAATTAATGTTTTAACATTACCATGAAATGATTCTGGATGTTTGAGAGTGGTTTCGACCTCATTAGATTTCATATGGAGAAACTAGATTTTTAGATATCGCTCAAAATCAAGCGGACTTCATGATTTTCATGATTTCAAGATTTAGGGAATTGCAATGTTTCCAATTGATTCTATCATGCGTGAAGGTATGAGATTGTAATTTGATCAAGAGCATGAAGCCAAATAAGTACCTTGATGTTGGTGGCATTAATTGTTGAACTTCGTTGATGTTGGTGGTATTGCTTGTTGAACTACTCTACCATGGCCTTAACAAATATGTACCCTTCACTCGAAGGAAAATAATTGGTTAGGCATGCTATAAAGTTGAAATCCTCTACCATATTATAAGGATGAGGAGATGAACCTTTTACTCAAACCAAAATCATTGGTTAGGCATGTTAAACTTTTTCAATTTCTACCATATTATAAGGTCGAGCAATCAAAGTATGAACACTTTGAGCTAGATGGTGTTTACGTAGCTCTTGTTGATGATCCCATTTCTAGTAGTGTTAAATCAATGATGAGTTTCATGAGTAATCATGTTAATCAATGATTTGTAGTTTTGATGTCTAGTTTTGCTACTACTACTACTAATCAGTGTTGTGAAAATCGCGATTTTTTCCCCTTGGCGATTAAATCGCGATTTTTAAGGGAAAAAATCGCGAGAAAAAATTTTTTGCCGATTTTTTCGAAAAAATCGCGATTTTTTGGATAAAAAGCGGGAGGGCGCGGGGCAGCGGGGGTTATATGGAAAAAATGAAATTTTTTTTGCCCATTTGGACAGCGCGCGGCGGAGGAAGAGCTCTGAGCTGGGAGAGAGGGTTTGGAGGGCGATTTTGCCGATTCAAAGGGTCTACGCTCACTATTTCGAGAGGAGATCGCCATTTTCACCGTAGAAACGGTATGTAGGTTGATTTTTTTTAGTTTTCATTGTTTCAAAACAATGTTTTTCTATGTTTTTAATTTTTTTT
>APFE030351270.1:41716-82588 GCA_000404065.3 Pinus taeda
CTCAAGAAAAGATAGAAAAGATAGATCAATGCCTTAGAATTCAGCCTCTTCGAGGGGGCAACCTCCTTTACATAATATAAATGAACAATTCTTGGATGATTCAAATGATAAAACCTCCTTTCTATATATAGGAGTCTAAGGAGTCACAATATAACCCAGCCGACCTAACAATAATAATATAAAGCCACAAAATAATAATAGAGGGATTCTATGGGGCACAGTAATAACAATATGGGGGCAATAGGGGCACAACAATATTAATAAGGGGTACAACTACCATAGTAATGGGGTAATCACTAGTATTATAGGGACCCAACATATTTAACCATACAAATACTGAAATAAACACAATATAGTCTCAACCATCTACAAATCAACAGCTGAAAAAAATAGAAAAACACACAAGGGGCACCGTTATTTTGGACAATCGTCCCCGGAAAAACCCAACTTGGGAAAATCGGTGCAGCAATTCTGAGGGTTTTATTATTAAGCAATTTTTCTTGAGTACACTAGGTGCCAAACTGGCTCACCCGACAAAGAAAATAATCTGGCAGTAATACCTCTCTTCGGAAGCATATATTCTGAAAGTCTGCTCCACGAAACCCTCTCTAGCCCACTATGAAGCATTGTGTCAGCTCTCTTGGCCTCTCCATCAACCCTCTAAGGCTCTGCGTAGCCTCTCTGGCCCACTACATCACTTTTGAAGCCTCTGCGTCAGTCACGCAGGCCCTCTAGGCCTTTGCGCAGTCACCACTGGCCTTTGCGTGGCTTCCTCTGCCTCTCCGTTTGCCTCTCTGCCTCTGCATTAGTCTTCCGACACTATCTCTACCACTCTGCCTTGCACTCATTGTCCCTCGCTACAACTGATCACTGGTTTGATTTCTCTTAGGAAGCCCTGCTCTAGAAAATCGAAATGACTGATCACTCTGGTGTATCTCCAACTGACCCTCAAGCCTCCTCTTATACTTTCTCTGTTGAATCTTCAACGATTGAGATTACATCTCTAATCAGTGACTAAGATTAGATTTGGCTTGATCCATGTCCTTTAGAACCTTCTAACCCAATTTTATATTAATACCCATTAATATTTTTATTTTCTTAAGTTTAGACTTGGGAACCCTTTAAAAATATTAATTATTTTAATATCTCCTTCACCGGGTAGAATTTCCCCAAACCATTTCTGGGTCTTGGAGATCTCATGTGCTTTAACCTCTCCACCAATTGTCATGTCCAGAGCACATTTGATGCTACCCCAAATCAACACTCCCTCCTAGCGAGGAATGTGCTTTAGTAATACTCCACCACTGAGCATCACCCTGATTATAAGGCATCGGTACCTGTGTTGATGCTAGGCCTTCCTGCCAAACATCCTCTGCACTGCTGCTTCTTATACAGCTGCCCATGGCTTTGCCACTGCCACTACTATATCTGTACGGCAGCTCCCTTTGCATCTATGATGTTGTTGGTCCTTTCTCCCAACACTACATCTACACTGCAATTCTCTCTCATCATGTTGCATCGTGCTACCCATAGCACTACCACTGCTACTGCTACACTGCAACTCAATTGCTGAGAAGTAAGTAACTAATCCACCCAATTACTGACATCCTTATCAAGCTAGAAACCCTCCCGATGTTGAAGCTCTCTCTGCCGCTATACTGCGCTCCCTCTATTAACTTTGCACTGCTGCAACAACTCTGTGCCTCTTGCACCACTACAAACCCCTTTTTGCCATCCTGCACTGTTGCAACCTCCTTTGTGCCTCTCGCACTACTGCAACCCTCTCTGCGCTACCAAGGACTACTGCGCTCTAGCACTTTCTACCGCTTCATCTGCATCTGTTTCTACAGACATCTGTCATCCTGCTAATGTCACTTCGAGGCTCCTGTAGCCAGGTATGATCCAAGAGATTGGGTACCTCAAGGATCCTGCCCCTCATCTCCTATAGTCCTCCTGACTACAGCTCGATGTCTCCCCACCTCTTCTCTAGAGGTACATGAACACTCATGGCACAATCGTCATCATCCTCTACCTCCTTCTCCGCCTTCGCTGGCGCTGCCTTAGAGTCAAACACCTCTCCCTTATTCCTCTTCCTTGTATAGTGGGTTGCATAATGGCCCAGTTCCCCACAATTGAAACACTTTATCTTGGAGAGGTCCTTTTTCTTCCTCTTCCCCTGCTACCCCGCAAATGCTAGAGTTACATCCTCTTCCTCCTCTTTCTTGACCCAGGCTCCTTTGCCGTTGCTTCCCGCCTTGGTCAGTGGTTTGATCTCTTCTTGGCGAAGAGTTGCCCACAATTCTTCCCATCCTAGAAGATTCGCTCTGCCCAAAATGCTTTGGACGAATGTCTCCCACTCCTCAGAGACTGCATTTAGGGCGGTCCTCACCATTAACTCTTGATCCAGCATGGCCCCTATGGAAGTCAATTGGCTCCGGATCTCCTACAACTTGCTGAAGAAGTGATCTATCTACTCCCCCTTCTGCATCTGGTACAATCGTAGCCGATTCTCCAGTAGCATCTTCCTCTGCACAGAAGTGCCCTGATATAATGTCATCAAGGTGTCCCACATTTCCTTTGTCATACTCTTCTCGGCAATATGATGGATGTTGAAGTTTCTAAGTTTACTTAGTTTAGAAACCCTTCATGCACTTTTTCTGATTTATTCCTACCTACTTGTTATTTTCCTTTAAGTTATTTACAAAGTAAATACTTAAAATAAACACCAGTGCATGCTCAACATATTACAGATCAACAACTAAAAGAAACAAGAACAGACACACCACATGACACCATTATTTTTGGACCAATGTCCCCGGAAAAAACCCAATGCGGGAAAACCAATGCATCTATCTGAGGGTTTTCTTATTAAGCAATATTGGAGTACAATCTGGGTGCTGAAACTGGCCTACCCAACATAGAATTTCTTTAGCAGCTATACCTCACAGTTTGAGCGAAATTTCTTGGCTAAAACCTCAGAAAATCCTTCCAACAGCTCCTCAGCACAAAACTGCTTGCAACCCCAACATCTACCCAAACTGGACTACGTCAACCCCCCTTTGTCTCACGCTGGCCCTACGTTAGCCTTTCTAGGCCTATGTCAGCCCCAGGAGGCCATGCGTCAACTGCACTGGCCCCTCTAGTGCTCTACACAGCACTTGGTTGCCTCTGTGTGGCCTTGCGTGAGCCCTTGCTGGCTCTGCGTCACCCTCCTTGGCTGATGTGTTGCTCTCCCGGCATAATCTCTTCCTTCTCTTTTTCTCTATACTCAATGCCCCTCAGCTGCTCCCCCGATCATTGATTCTATCTCTCTTAGCAAACCCTGCTCTAGAGAATAGAATGATTGATCCCTCTAGTGTGTTCTCCAACTGACCCTCAAGCCTCCTCTTATACTTTTCCTATTGACATCTCAACGGCCGAGATTAAGTCCCTAATCAACGGCTACGATTAGATCTGACTTGATCCATGTCTTTTGGACCATTATAACATAGATTCATATTAATACACATTAATATTTTATTTTCCCTAAGTTTAGACTTAGGGACTCTATTAAAAATATTAATTATTTTAATATCTCTTTATTTGTTTAGAATCTGCTCAAAATGTGCCCCAACTTCTCCACCAAATTTCGTGGCTATAGCACATCCAATGCTACCCCAAATCAACACTCCCTCTTAGGAAGATTGTGCTCTAGCAATACTCCTCACTGAGTATTACTCTGATCATCTGGCATCAGTACCTGTGCTGATGCTAGGCCTTCCTGCCCAATATCCTCTGCATTGTTGCCTCCTGTACTGCTGCCCATGATTCTGCCACTACCATTGCTGCATCTGTACGACAGCTCCCCCTACATTCATGTTACTGCTGGTCCTTTCTCTCAACACTACATTTGCACTGCACATCCTCTCATCATGCTGCATCGTGCTGCCCACTGCTGCATTGCAACTCAGTTACTTAGAAGTAAGTAACTGATCTCCCATCTCACCTCCCTGTTGGGCTAGAGACACCCACTAATGTTGAAGCTCCCTCTGCCGCTAACAAGTGCCCCCTCTCTGACCTCTGAATTGCTGCAACAACTCCCTGCATCTCGCACTATTGCACACCTCTTTGTGCCTTCCTGCACTGGTGCAACACTCTTGTGCCTCTCGCATTGCTGCAACCTGCTAGCTATGCGTTATCTCAAGACTCTTGCACTGTAGCTCTCTCTGTCGCTCCATCCGCATCCGTCTCTACCAACCCAGCCAGTCCTGCTACTCCTCGTTGGGGCTCCCGTAGCAAGGTCTAATCCAAGAGGCTGGGTGCCTCAAGGATCCTACCCCTCATTGCCTGTAGTCCGCCTGACTATAGCGCGATGCCTCCCCACTTCCGCTCAAGTGGCATGTGTGCACTCATGGCACAGTCATCGTCTATCAAAACTTCCTTCTCTGCCCGTGTTGGCGCTGCCTTAGTCTCTGAAGACTCTCCCTTACTCTTCTTCGTTGGGCACTGGGTCGCATAATGAGTCATGACCCATCTCCCCACAGTGGAAGCGCTTGATCTTGATAAGATCTTTCTGCTTCTGCTTCTCCTGATGCTAGGGCCACATCCTCCTCCTCCTCCTTGACCTTGATCCCTTTGTTGTTGCTACCTATCTTCAACTGATGTCTGATCTCTTCCTGGCAAAAAGTTGGCCACATCTCGTCCCAAGGTAGGAGACTCCCTCTGCCCAGGATACTCTGGACAAACACTTCCCAATCTTCTGAGACAGCATTCAAAGTTGTCCTCACCATAAGATCCTGATCCGGTGTCGCTCCTATAGCAGTCAACTGGTCTCGGACCTCATTCAGTCCTCCGACGAAAGTGTCAATCGATTGACCCTTCTTCATCTGATACGACCTCATCTGTTTCTCACACAGCATTCTTCTCTGCGCAGAAGTATACTAGTACAGATTCTTGAGAGCCTCCCACATCTCAACTGTCATTTCCTTCTCAGCTATATGTGGTACCACATGATCCTTGACCCTGTCAAGGATAATGAACTTGGCCCTCGCCATCGCCTCTTCGTACTTGTCGTTATCATTGGGGTCGACTGAGACAGCTATACCCTACAAGGTGAAGTTCTTGACACGATTCCTGTCAAGCACTGATAAGATTCTGGCCTTCCAGACTATGAAGTTCGATGCTCCGTCCAGTCTATCCTGGTCTCTTACCCCATGTAGTGCCATGATGCTCCTCTACTTCCCTCGTGGAAGTTCTCTGTTCAACTCCTTTGAGTCTCTACTTCCTGTCTAGCAGTTCCCTTATGGACTCCCTCTGAGTCTTGATTTCCCTCCTAGAAATCCTTCTGTCGCTTGTCGAGATGCCCCCTACTCTGATCATCTTGTGCAACTGCATTGCTGATCCAGGTTCATTGGCTAGAAACACTCGGTAACAACTCCTCTAGCCCTGCTCTGTCAGGTACTGTTCTAACTACAGTACCTCACCATCTCCACTCTGCAATATTTCTGCAGCCTTCTAGACTCCAGCAACTGCCTCTCTGTGAACTACATCAACCCCTCTCTGCCTCACACAAACTTTGCGTCACCCCAGATGGGTCTACGTCAACCCTCGGATGCCCTGTGTCAACCCTCTGGCCCTCTGTGTCAGCAACGCTGGCTTCTCTAAGGCTCTACGCAGCTCCCAGTTTCTTCTACATGGCTCTGGCTAGCTCTGCGTCATACTTCTTGGCTTCTATGCTGCTAGAAATAGCTTTTATCACTTCAGGACAGTTGTTTTCTACTGCTATTGCTCCACTCGGCTGATGTCTTTTAGTCCTCCTGTGATTTGTAATCACGCTCTGATACCATGTTGAAGTTTCTAAGTTTACTTAGTTTAGAAACCTTTCATGCACTTTTCCTAATTTATTCCTACTTACTTGTTATTTTCCTTTAACAAGTTATTTACAAAGTAAATACTGAAAATAAGCACCAATGCATGCTCAACATATTACAGATCAGCAACTAAAAGAAATAAGAAAATACACACCACATGACACCATTATTTTTGGACCAATGTCCCCGGAAAAAACCCAATGCGGGAAAACAGGTGCAGCTATCTGAGGGTTTTCTTATTAAGCAATATCAGAGTAGAATCTGGGTGCCGAAACCGGCCTACCCAACAGAGAATTTCCTTAGCAGCTATACCTCACAGTTTGAGAGAAATCTTCTGGCTGAAACCCCGGAAAATCCTTCTGGAAGCTCCTTAGAACAAAACTGCTTTGCAACCCCAGCGTTTGCCCAAACTGGATAGCGTCAGCCCCTCTCTATCTCACATTGGCCTTGCGTCAACCTTTCTAGGCCTGCGCCAGCCCCAAGAGGCCTTGCGTCAGCTCTGGGAGCCTCTGCGTTAGCTGTGCTGGCCCCTCTGGTGCTCTATGCAGCACTTGGCTGCCTCTGCATGAGCCCTTGCTGGCTCTGTGTCACCCTCATTGGCTATTGCGTTGCTCTCGCGGCAAAATCTCTTCCTTCTCTGTTTCTCTATACTCAATGCCCCTCAGCTGCTCTCCCAATCATTGATTCTATCTCTCTTAGCAAACCTTGCTCTAGAGAATAGAATGATTGATCCCTTTGGCGTGTTCTACAGGTGACCCTCAAGCCTCCTCTTATACTTTTCTTATTGACATCTCAACGGTCAAGATTAAGTCCCTAATCAACAGCTAAAATTAGATCTGGCTTGATCCATGTCTTTTGGATCATTCTAACACAAATTCATATTAATAAACATTAATATTTTATTTTGCCTGAGTTTAGACTTAGGGAGTCCATTAAAAATATTAATTATTTTAATATCTTCTAATCTGTTTAGAATCTGCCCAAACCCTTTCTGGGTATTGGAAATCTCATGTGCCCCAACCTCTCCACCAAATTTCATGGCTAGAGCACATCCGATTCTACCCCAAATCAACAATGGACTACATGATCCTTGACCCCATCAAGGATTATGCACTCAACCTTGGCCATCGCATCCTCATACCTTTCATTATCAGTTGGGTTGACTAGGATAGCCACGGTTCTCAAGGCGAAGGCCTTGATGCGATGTCTATCTAGAACGGACAGGATCTTGGCCTTCAGGATGACAAAGTTGGACGCCTCGTCCAGCCTATCCTAATCCCTCAGTCCATTCATGGCCATCTCTCTGCTCTTCTTTTTGACTCCTCGGAGTCTCTACTTCCCTCCTGGAAGTTCTTTCTTCGACTCCCTCTAAGTCTCTACTTCCCTCCTGGAAATTCTCTGCTAGACTCCCTCTGAGTCTCGATTTCCCTCGTGGAAATCCTTCTGCCAACAGTCAAATCACACCTCTCCAATCTCTTATTCTTCTGCAACACTGATTTGGATTTCTTGGCTAGAAATCCGCCTAAGTAGCGACTCCCTCTACCTTGGTTCTGTCCCGTTAGGTACTGTTATGTCTTGACAACAACAACACCCCACCAGCCTCATTCTCTACAATCTACCCACAGCTTCCTATGCCCCAGCAACTAAAGAACTAAGCCTCTAGGCTCTGCGCAATCCCAGAAACGTTGATTTGCTCCCTTGGCCAACTGTGTCAACCCTCCTAGTCTCTGCGTGGCTCTTCGTGAGCCTCTTTTGCCTTCCTCTGCTTCTATGTTGGTCTCTTTCTGGCTTGAACCGATGACGCAGGCCCTCTGCATCAACCCTTCTCTACTGCTTTCTGCCTAGGAACAACTTCTGTCACTCGAGACAATTGTTTCTACTCCAAATTTTCTGATTCAGCTGACGCCTTCAGCTCTCTTGTAATCTGCAACGCTTTGATACCATGTTGAAATTTCTAAGTATTACCCGTTAGAAATTTTTTTGTATTCTCTGGTTTATTTCGCCTACTTGTTTAATTACTAACAAGTTATTTAACCATATAAATACTGAAATAAACACAATACAGTCTCAACCATCTACAGATCAACAACTAAAAGAAATAGACAAACACACAAGGGACACTGTTATTTTTTGACAATCGTCCTTGGAAAAACCCAACTTGGGAAAAACGGTGCAACAGTTTTGAGGCTTTTATTATTAAGCAGCTTTTCTTGAGTCCACTGGGTGCCAAACTGGCTCACACGACAAAGAAAATAATCTGGCAGTAATACCTTTCTTTGGAAGCAGATATTCTGAAAGTCTTCTCCACAAAACCCTCTTTAGCCCACTCTGAAGCACTGTGTCAACCCTCCTCACCTTTGCTTCAGCCCTCTGAGGCTATCTGTAGCCTCTCTTGCCCACCGTGTCACTTCTACAAACCTCTGTGTCAGTCACGCATGCCCTCTAGGCCTCTGCACAATCACTGCTGGCCTCTGCGTGGCTTCCTCTGGCTCTGTGTTTGCCTCTCTGCCTCTACGTTGGTCTTCCGACACTATCTCTCCCTCTCTGCCTTGCACTCACTGCAACTAATCATTGGTTTGATTTCTCTTAGCAAACCTCACTCTAGAAAATCAAACTGACTGATCACTCTGGAGTGTCTCCAACTAACCCTCAAGCCTCTTCTTATACTTTCTTTGTTGAGTCTTCAACGGCCGAGATTACATCTCTAATCAACGACTAAGATTAGATTTGGCTTGATCCATGTCCTTTAGAACCATCTAACCCAATTTTATATTAATACCCATTAATATTTTTATTTTCCTAAGTTTAGACTTAGAAACCCATTAAAAATATTAATTATTTTAATATCTCTTTCACCGGGTAGAATTTCCCCAAAGCATTTCTGGGTCTTGAAGATCTCATGTGCTTTAACCTCTCCACCAATTTTCATGGCTAGAGCACATCCGATGCTACCCCAAATTGACATATAGCTCCATTTCGCCCCACATCTCCCCTGGAGGTATAGCTGCAAACATAGCGAAATCTTCCTCTAGCTTGGAGGACAATTTTTCTATCTCGCAGGACACTGTGACCCTATCCTACTTCTCCTTCTTCCTTAGAGGACAGTGGGTATTGTAGTGGCCAAACTTGCCACACCCAAAGAACTTAACCTTAGATAGGTCCTTCTTCTTCTTCTCCCCCTTGAGAGATTCCCATGTATACAAGTTAAAGAATACCCTTTATGGGCTGAAGTAGGCTCCGCGTGCATGATATGCCAAGATCGATGGATATCTTCTTGGTTTGGGCTTCACCAAGAGTGAGGCGGATCCCAACTTGTACTTTTTACTCATTGAAGGTAAACTGCTCATCTTGGTACTATATGTGGATGATCTCTTCTTGACAAGATCGAAGAAGCTCATAGGGATGTGCAAGGAGGATCTTGCTTCAAAATTCGAGATGAAGGACATCAACGTGATGCATTAACTTCTAGGATTGGAGGTGTAGCAGCAACTAAAAGAGATTTCCTTGTGCATGACAAGTATGGAGTAGAGATCTTGAGGAGATTCAAGATGGAGGAGTGCAAGCCTATGTTTACACCTATGATCACAAACCTAAAGAAGTTGAGCATATTTGAAGGTGAATTAGTGGATCCCACACTATATAGGCAATTGATAGATTCCTTGAGGTATCTGGTCAACACTAGGCTGGATATATGTTTTGCTATGAACACACTCAGCCAATTCATAGTGGAGTCGAGATAGATTCATTGGGTGGCAGCAAAGCATGTGCTAAGATACTTGCGTGGAACAGTAGACTTTGGACTAAGACATGTTAGCGCTAGAGGAGTGGAGCTGCAGAGGTACACATATTTTGATTGGGTAGGGAGTGTTGTGGATAGAAAGTCCACATTTGGATGTTGTTTTTGCTTGGGATCAACCATGATCTCATGGTTCAGTAGGAAGCAATAGTCAGTGGCACTCAATTCAACAGAGGCAGAATACATGGCAGCAAGTATGAGAGTTGTGAGGCAGTTTGGATATGCTTGTAAGATTATTTTATCTACAAGATAGGGCCAATGGTGATACAATGTGATAATCAAAGTTGCATAAAGCTCTTTGAGAATCTTGTGTTTCATGATCGGTCCAAGCATATCGAGATCAGATGTCACTTTATTAGAGACAAGGTCCAAAAGGGGTAGGTGGTAGATGTTCTCACTAAGCCTCTAGTGATTGGAAAGTTTGTGAAGTACCGAGATAAACTTGGGGTAGTGAAGAATCCCTTCCTTGCTAGGAGGGAGTGTTGATGTGAGTGGTAACATCGGAAGGTCTTCTGCATCAGCTTGGTGTCTTAGCATGTAGAAAACATTATTTGCCTTTTCTAATAATTTATGTCTTCTTTCCTAAGTCTAACTTAGGAAAAGTACAATAATTAAAGTAAATTAATTATTATGGATTGTTGAGTTATTTTCTAACGATAAATAATTTAATTATTTAAGTGACATAGAAATAATCTCAATTGTTGATATCCAAGATGGTTCTTGAAGGGAGATTTTAGTTAGGGATTTGGACCCAATGAAGATTATAAAGAAGCCTAGCGAGGAGGTGAAGACACAAGATGAAGAACACAAATTGTGTGAGCAAGTCATCACACAAAGAGAGAGATTTTCTTTGCAGTGCAAGTGGCTCACTAGACTAGTGTGTAGAGAAGGAGAATTGCGAGTGTGTTCGTGCGAATCCAAGGACGCCGAGTAGGAGGAGATTACAGTTGTAGAGCTGAGTTGTCGGAGGGAGATTGTTTTTGTCTAGAGGAGGCCGAGTTGTTGGAGTGTTGGGGTTTTTCCAGTGTGCATTAGTGATAGGGTGCAGATCTAGTCGCTAGAGGGCATAGATCAAGTTGCTAGATGTCGAGCTCTTCAGGCCAATTTCATCTAGAGGATGATTCCTTTAGGTCGATCTACCTAGGTCGAATTCATTCTGAGGGAGCCAAGTTCCAAATTTGTATTTTTCTTTGTATCTCTGTGGGTCGAAAATCCAAATTTTCAAATAATGAAATGATGGAGAATTATTGTGGGTTAATTAATTTGGCAATGTGTGATTGATCTCTCCGGTTTATTCCCATTGCATATTTTTAATTCTATAAGTTAAAAATACTAGTGATTTTATTTTACAATAAATCAATGTTTATTTGGCTTAATAAATAAACTGTTGGGGATAAATTAATTTGTCGTTAGAAAATAAATCTCGCTGGTATTAGAAATTTAGCAACCCATGGATTGCCAAGCAACATGACATCAACTGACCATAAGACATAATGAAGAACACGAAAATCAAGTGGTGGTGGAAAGGATCAAAGCCGAATCATATTACTCATACGACTCACATGATAAAGTATGTCATAAAGTACAATAACCAATAACCACCTTGTAATGATATCCATTTTCACCCCGACACATAGCCAAGTACATAAACCTTAGTATAAATACTATATCCCAAGACACTCAGATGTGGCAAATTGACATAGGATTAGGAATCAAAAGGCTAACAATAATCAATGAGAGCACACCCTAATGAGAAGTGAATTCGTTATAAGCCTTGTTACCCACTAAAATGTGCAACCCCATAGGAGAAATTGTTTTCTCCTTGTTGAGTTTTTAGCTCAGACAAGTGTCTTCTACATTGGCATGATGTCTAGCATGTGGGAGATTGTCCAAAAGTGCACTCTAGAGCATTAACTTTATTTGTTATAAAGTTAAAGGGACTTTTTGCATTATTAATGAATGAAGTGACTTAAGTGATTTAAGTTGTTATAATGAGAGATTATATCACAACTATAGATATTATTGGCCAAGGATTTAATCTGAGCCATCAAATCTAAGTTTAGGGTAAATTCATAATAATGAGATATAAAAGGAAATTCTAGGGAAAAGACACATTTATTATTACTCATTTAATGAGAGAGAGAGAGAGGAGCAGCAAGAAGGGGCATAAATACCAAGAGATTTGGCACACAAACCAAGGAGAATGATCCAACATTTATTGCAGGTCATACAACATTTATTGTTGGCCATACTGTTGTTATTTTGCACAAAAGTCAAGGCACCATTTTGCACATAAATCAAAGGTAAGTTAATGCACAAATCTTGAGGCACATTTCCTGTGTATTATACGTACAGCAAGTGCATGAAATCATTGCACAGAAACCAAGGCATTTATTGCCGTTTAAAGGCCACACAGGCCATACAACTGGATACCAAAAATTTGAAACAGATTTCGAGGGTCTCTGACTCAGGTTTTGAGGTGGTGAAAGAGCACGATTTTTGAGATAAGTAGTCATTTATTGCTGGAATAAATTTGATGTAAACTTTTTTTTTTGTGAGCTCATAATAAAACTTTACCGGTTTTCTCTTCAGGGTTTTTGCTAGGGCATTGCCCAAATATACTTGTGTCATTTTTATGGGTTTGTTTCCCTAGTTTCTGGTTAGCATTTGAAGTGAATGATTTAATGTGTTTTCTTTTATAAGTTCAGTTTATGCATTTATGAATAAGTATTAAATTCTGAGAAGCAAGAAAATTGTAAAAGCTTATTTAAACTGAAAACCATCATATTGAATCAACAAAACATTTACATGGTATCAAAGCATTGATATTGAAAAGGGAAACCAATCAAGAAAATGCTGAGAGCTTTCTGGGTTCTCCGGCAGAGGCCTAAACTTTTATGGTTCTCAAGCAGAGGCCTAAACTTTTATGGGTTCTCAAGCAGAGGCCTAAATTTTTCTGGGTTCTCAAGGAAAGGTCAAAAATTTTCTCAGTTCTCAAGAAAAGGTTGAATATTTTTTCTGGGTTTGCAAGAAAGTTTCAAGTTGTTCACTGGGAAGAGCGTTGGACCTTATTATCAGTTGAGTAGATCATATGGCTAGCGGTTTGAGGTTTGAGGATAGATTGGAGGGCGTAGGAAATTTCAGCCCATGGAAGGAGAGGACAGTATTGATTCCGGAGGAATATGAGTTGTGGGACATAGTTGAGCAGACTGTCACAATTCCTAAGGATGCAACACTTTTGGCCGAATATAACGAAAAGAATGTTAAAGCCAAAAGGAGTATCCTTGATGCCATGAAAGACCAGGTGATTCATCATGTTACAGGTAAGAAGAATGCATATGAGATGTGGGATTCTTTATGCAAGTTATACAAGAGTTCAAACAAAAACAGAAAGATGGTGTTAAAAAAGAAGTCAAGGAACACCAAGATGACTCAAACTGACACATTTATATCATACCTTACCAACCAGAGTGTCACAGATGTGTGATGAGTTGGGTGTTGTTGGTGAGAGAGTGGAGGAATCATAGTTGGTTACAACAACCTTGAATGTTTTTTTTCTAAACTATAGGATAGCTTTGTGCACAGAATTGTTGCTAGGGAGAACATGCCCAGTTGGGAGAGACTTTCAGATGATTTTGTGTAGGAGAAACTTAGTCTTGGTTCAAAGCCATACAGGTGAGTAGACGAGGGACGATGAAGAAAATGTTGCTCTTTCATCGAAGGGCAAGAAAAGGTCCAAGAAAGGTCCTAAAGGTGGGGCTAAGTCAAAAGGTAACATAAAAAGGACACGAGAAATCTTAAGTGCTTTTGATGTGATAAGTTGGGGTGCTATACAGGTTAGTGTCCTAACAAGAAGAAAAAGAAACGGATTACAACTTCAGCTAAAGTGGTTGAGTTTTCCATTAGTTTGAGAAAGAGCTTGCTTCACTGCTTTCCACGAGTGCAACATCTACTAGTGTTTGGTATATAGATAGTGGGGCCTCCAGCCATATGACAGGTCTGCATGAACTTTTTATAGATCTTACAAAGAGTGGTGTGGATCTTGAGGTGGATTTTGGAAACGACTCCAAAGTCAAGGTAGTTGGGCATGGGACAATATCCTTTCATAGGGAGTTTCCAGCAGTCCCTGGTAGTGAGGGAGATATTGTATGTTCTTGGGTTGATGAAGAACTTGATATTAGCATCTACCATAGAGGACAGGGGATATGAGGTGGTGTTTCGATCTAAGATGGACAAGCATTCATTCATCTTAAGGTATTTAGTCTCACAACAACAAAAGTGATTGCGATCAGACAGGGGAAACTATATAGGCTTATGTGTCAACCAGCTTGAGCCTTGATACACAATAGCAGCAGTAGTGATTTATGTGAGTTATGGCATAAGAGGATGGCTCATTTGTACCACGGGGCTCTTAGGGTGTCTAAGGAGATTGATACAGGTTTACTAGAGTTCAACACACAGCATCAGTATGTGTGCAAAAGGTGTGCACTTTGAAAGTACACCAAGATTGTTTTTCCAAGCAGTGACAATAGAGCAACAGGGATTCTAGATTTGGTACACTTAGATGTATGTGGTCCAATGTCATCAGTCTCTTTGAGTGGGTATGAGTATTTTGTTACCTTTATAGATGAATTCTCCATGAAGACCTAAATTTACTTCATTACGACCAAGAGTTAGGTCTTCAGCCAATTCCAAGAGTTCAAAGCTCTTGTGCAGAAACAAACAGGGAGGAAAATTTGGGTGTTGAGTGCAAACAATGAGGGTGAGTATACCTCCAATGACTTCAGTTTTTTTTGTGCAAAGGAGGGTATTAAAAGAGACTTGACAGTTCTGTACAACCCACAGTAGAATGGGGTTGCTGAGAGAAAGAGTAGGGCCATTGTGGGGGCAACAAGAGCCATGTTACATGATTAGGGTCTACCATTTTTCCTTTGGGATGAGGCATGCAACACAACTGTTTATATCCAAAACAAGAATCCTCATAAGGTGTTGGGGAGTAAAACTCTTGAGGAGGCTTTCACGAGGAAGAAGCCTAAAGTTGGGCACTTATGGATTTTTGGGTGCTTGACTTACGCACATGTCCCCTCAAAGGAGAGGACAGAGCTGGAGCCCACACAGAAAAGAGAATTTTTGTTGAGTACAATAAGACTTCAAAGGCTTACCACATATATATTCCTTTGAGGAAAACAATGGTTAGGCAAGATGTGAAATTTGAGGAGGATCGAGCCTTTAGGAGGTCATATGAGTTAGAGAAGGGGAAGCAGTAGGCTCCTAAGTCTCAGGTGAGCACACCACAAGTTACAGGGTCACAAAGTACAGGTTCATAGGTTTCAGGGGTTATTGGTTCCCAAGTTACAAGTTCAGAGACCCCAGGCGCACAGTCTTCAGACGAGAGGGATGAGTAGGAGGATTTCTCTCCACAAGAGGTTACTTCAGGGAAGAGGAAGCCAAGATGGCTTCAACAAACTTTGAAGGAAGCCAAACACTTTGTGGGGAGTACCAAGAGGACTGATAGGGAGAGTAAGGCACCACAGAGGTTCTACAACTATATGGCCATGGTGAGAAACATCATTGAGTTCAAGACTTCTACTTCTGAGGAGGCAATAGACTAGCAGGTCTGGAAGGATCTCATGGTGGAAGAGTACAATTCCATCAAAAAGAATGATGCATGGGAGATTGTACCTAGACGTGAGGGAAAGGCGGTGGCGACTTCCAAGCGGCTCTACAAAATCAAGTATGTTGCAAACAACAATATTGAGAAGTACAAAGCATGATTTGTGGCATGGGGGTTTTAAAGATAGAGGGAGTTGACTATGAGGAGACCTTTGCAACAATTGCAAGATACATTTCGATTACGACAGTCTTTTCCCTTGCAATAGAGATGGGCTAGAGGATACATCAAATGGATGTAAGGACAACTTTTCTAAATGGAATTATACCAGGCCAGATTTGTGTTTTGATGTCAACCCCCTCAGTCAATATATGGTTGAGCCGAGGAGAGTGCACTAGGTGGCATCAAACCATGTGCCCGAGTACATTCGAGTTACAGTATATTTTGGACTCCATTGGACTATTTGAGAGGGGATGGAGTCAGTTTGACTGGTTGCACAGACTTTGACTGCACAAGAAATGTAGTGGACAGAAAAAGCACTTCAAGGTGTTGTTTCAGTTTGGGCTTGGTAGCTATTTCTTGGCTCAACAGGAAACAAAAGCCAGTCACATTGTTCTACAAAGGCATAGTATATGGCATCTAGTCAGGCAAGTTGTGAGGCCATATGGCTGTGTAAGTTATTGGTTGGGTTATTTGGTTAGCAGTTGTAACCTATGGTGATTTACTATGACAATTAGAGTAGCATTAAACTCTCAGAAAATTTGGTGTTTCATGACAGGTCAAAATCTATTTGAATTAGATACCACTTCATTCGGGATCATGTTCAGATATGAGAAATTGAGCTTTGGTATATATCCACATATGAGCAAGGTTGCAGACATTCTCACAAAGTCGTTGATGAAAGACAAGTTTGTTTTTTTAAGAGATAAGTTGGGAGTGGTGAAGATCACTTTCCTTGCTAAGAGGGAGTGTTGAGTTTTTAGCTCAAACATGTGTCTTTCGCATTGTCTTGCTATCTAGCATGTGGGAGATTGCCCAAAGTGGTCTCTACGACATCAACTTTATTTGTTATGAAGTTAAAGTGGCTTTTTGCATTTTAAATCAATAAAGTGACTTAAGTGATTTAAGTTATGATAAAGAGAGATTATAAGAAGAAATATTTCGGCGTAAATCACATTCAGAAAATCATTGTCGACGCGTTTCGAACCAACCAGTGTGGTTCATCGTCAGGACAATGATTTTCTGAATGTGATTTACGCCGAAATATTTCTTCTTATAATTGTTATGGATCACAAAAGCCTCAATTCAACCAAAGAGAGATTATATCACAACCGCGCATCTTATTGGCCAAGGATTTAATTTGAGCCATTAGATCTGGGATTAGGGTAAATTCATAATAATGAGACATAAAAGGAGATTCTAGGCTAAAGGCACCATTATTATTACTCAGGTATTGAGGGGAGAGAGAGAGATGTAGAGAGTTGAAGAAAGAGGAGAGGATCAACAAGGAGCACAAATACCAAGAAATTTGGCACACAAACCAAGGAGAATGATAGAACATTTATTGCAAGTCGTACTCTTGTTATTTTGAATAGAAACCGAGGCACTATTTTGCATATAAATAGAGGAAAAGGAGATTCTAGGCTAAAGGCACCATTATTATTACTCAGGTATTGAGGAGAGAGAGAGAGATGTAGAGAGCTGAAGAAAGAGGAGAGGATCAACAAGGAGCACAAATACCAAGAAATTTGGCACACAAACCAAGGAGAATGATACAACATTTATTGCAAGTCGTACTCTTGTTATTTTGCATAGAACCCAAGGCACTATTTTGCATATAAATAGATGCTAAGTTAATGCATTGATTTCGAGGCACATTTCTTGTGTAAAATTCAAACAAATCGTACAAGTGAGTTCAAAAAATCGTGGCACAGAAACAATGGCATTTATTGTAGTTGTCAAACCATGTAGTCGTACAACAGAAAATTAACACAAATTTCGAGGGTCTTTGACACAAGTTTCAAGTGGTGAAAGGGAATGATTTTCAAGATAAATATACTCATTTATTGCTGGAAAAAGTTTGTTGCAAACTCGTTTTTCTGTGAGCTCCTAAATAAGATTTACTGTACTGGTTTTCCCTTCGGGGTTTTTCTAGGGGCATTGCCAAAAAATACTAATGTCATTTTTACGGGTTTGCTTTCCTAGTTTTCGCTTAGTATTTGAAGTAAATGATTCAATGTATTTTTGTAAGTTCAGTTTTTGCATTTATGAATGAGTATTAAATTTTGACAAGCAATAAAACTGTGAAAACTTATTGAAATAAAAAACCATCATATTGGGTCTATTACCCACCATTTGTGGGTAGTGTATATAGGAGAAAGATTTCTACTAGATGGTCCTCAGTTGGCAATCAGCAGCCCCTTGCAGCCACCAGATAGCTCGATGCACCATTATCTTCACCACCTGAGCTAACGATGTGGTCCCTCACCCACCTGTTACGATTGTATGTTTGAAGGTGGGCCTTCCGACCCTGAAGGTATGGCTTTTCATTGGTGTAGTTGAGTAATTTTCCTTACTTGTCATGGGCAATTTTGGGCCTGGATAGGTGGGGGTATTCGGCAAAAAGAGTGGACTAGGTTTCTACTCTTCTCTCCGCTGCCCAATTTCATGGTTAGCCTTGTATCATAGTCTCGTGGGATCTCCTTTACTAGCCATTAGATTTAGGGTTCGCACTACATGGGAAATCACAATTTTGGTTGCGTGATCCTTGCTGATTTCTAGTAGCATCGGATGTGCTCTAAGTTTCAAATTTTGCAGGGAGACTTAGGCACATGTATTACAAAGAACCCAGAAAGCGTTTTGGGAAATTCCACCTAGAAACAATTGTCCAAAAAATATTGTCACCTGTGTATCTTTCTCTATTGTCCTGTTCTTGTTTTGGGCAAATTAATTAATTAACCGAAGGCTGCAATTGTATTAGCTTCAATATTTGTTGTAGGCAGCGGTAAATAATTTGTTTCAATACTTAACAAATAGGAGAATTTTAATCAGTTGATGTAGTAGTAGATTCAAGTGGGATTCTCAAAAACTTCACAGTCTTACTCCCCGACACCATATACATCGCTCCCTTCCAGTAATTCTAGCCCTTTTCATCTCTTTTCCCATCCGGGTTCACATGTGCCCACTGGGTCCACATAGGGTTAGCTTCCCCCTCCCCTCGTCCACACCTTGGGTCCGACCTGGAGGCTGGAACAATGCCCGAAGGTTGATGTAGCTAAAAAAAAAAAGAAATAGCATAATTTGGCCACTCTCAACAAGAAATATACCACAAAAAGCGAAGGATAGTTGGGACATTCAAATTTAGCATGTGGGCAAAAGCCAAACCTGAGCTCTACCCCATATCCATGGCCATCAACTTGGTTCTTATGGCCCCTAGATGAGCCCCCTCCATCATTAAGGAACCCATGATTATCCCAACCCCTGGTGGGCGATGAACCACCCCACCTTAAGGGGGTATCCACTGTTATATACTACACATCATGCTCTCATCCCCTAAAGCCCCGAGCAGTTATGAAGGAAAACCAATCAAAGGCAAAAGGCATATGAAGAATGGTGGAAAAACAAAGGTTAGGGTAACTCATGTACCACAATTTTCTCCCTCCTACACACATATGCCTAGGTGTGGGATTCCCTTATTATAGCTACCCTTGTACCATAGCATCTGGTTTGGATGATTCCCTTGACCCCCACTCCATTCCATTACTTTATTATTTGCCACCGACCACTTGAGAGATGTACCATGGACATGTCACCACCTTTAAAGGATGAAAACACCAAATAGGATCCTTAGTTAACCCCACTGTTGAGCATGAAAAAACTTGCACATGCCAAATCCCGCTATGGAAGGGCAGGCCACCATGAAGTGCCCCACTGATTCCATGACTTGTAAGCTATTTTACTTGATTATTCTAATGATTTGTTCTATTGGAGGGGAAGGGGACGCATTGGATCATATGCAGGATTGCAAGTGGGTCTCCATTTGGTGTTGGGTCTCCCTTTACGGGGTCCTAGCCTTACAAAGAGCCACATTGGCACTTGTAGGGTGAGCGTTGAGAGCCATGGGCCTCCACCATAGCAGAGAGTACTTTGTGGATTACCAGTACCACTCATTTATTGCTCGTGTTCCAGTGTTGTAGATGAAGATGATACACCTGGATCACCATGCCCAGTTGACTCCACACATGCACCACACACTTGGCAGATGATCTGAGGTCTAGATGAGGGATTATGTTATTATTTGAGCCCTTACAGGCAGTTTATAAGCACTTTCGATCCACTTAGAGACCCATGAGAATGTCCTTATGCCCTCCACACCCACCTAGGGGCACCACATGGATTTCCTTGGATAACAAGGGGCCAACCCCTTGTCCACTATGTTTGAGGTTCGTTCTCACATCACGACACACTCTAGAGTTCATTAGCCCTCCTCAAAGGCCCAATAACTCACTTTATTAATCATTTGACCCCCTTGAGAGGATTATTATTGTGTTATTGAGGTATCTTGGTGGGCTTGTCACCAAGGGATGTTATTATTGCACATTATTTTATTATTTGGAGATCAATTAGGTCAAATTAGGCAAATCAAACTCATTAGTGAATGTATAAATAGAAGTGAGATGATTCATTTTCATCATCATCACTTGGATTGGGATTTAGTAGCTCTTGAGAATTTCGCATTCCCTTTTTGAGGACGAGTTTGGATGACATGGATGAATTTTGATGTTTGGATCTATCTCTCTTGTCTTGGAGCTTCATTATTGGCATAATGTGATGATTGGATATACTCTTTTGTGGATATAAGTAATATTTTCATGCTTATTCTTGTTATTTACTTTGTCACATGAATGTTGATGGGATTTTCGCTATACAAGTCTGAAATTTACTACTTTCCTATGTGAAATTGTGGAAATTTTGATCTTTTAAAGCATTGCATCATTGCATGGGCTATGTATGAATGGGTGAAGGTTCCTAGAGATTATTTTTGTGGAAATACATCTTGTCAAGTCATCAATTATTGCGTATCGAAGTATAAATATCTCAAGTAGTTGCTCTCATGCCCTAATGCCATGCGAAGTTGCTTGAAGACCTCCTTGATTGGGTAAACCTCTTCCAAGCCATAAATTCTCCTAACTCCATCTCTCCCAAAGGATAAGGAACTGATCCTTCCATAGGTGGTCACTTTAAACACATATTTCTCTCACCTCTCCTTCTCTTTCTAGGCCTAGCCTCCATAGGTCATCTAGGCATGACGTATCTCACGTTCTAAAGATCAAAAGACTTCAATCTCTTGCCTATTACTATGTTAGTGTTTCCTCTAGAGGCCCTCCAAATTTCACAAAATTCTGATGATGGGATCTTGAGATATTGCAAGCCCTAGCCCGAGGATCATTTCTTGCCCTAGGTTTCCTTTGACTAGTAACTTCATTTGGATCATTGTATTCTATTCTAAGAAGATTTGTCTATTGATCCTCTTCCCTTCCACAATTGGGTCAAGCACCTCCTTGATTGATCAATTCCACTCCCTTGACCTAATTCTGGGTCCACTTGATCCTGTGTGGCCCCACAACTTTACAACTACAACTCCACAAAGATCACATAAATACCAAGTCTCCATAATGATTTCTAGGTCTAGGAACCATCTTTACAAGATACATTCCCAAACCCTAGCCTTGAGAATCCTCTTAGCCCTTCCTAGAGTGCTTATGACCTTGCTTTGAAGTAAGAAAGCAATACAATTGAGTCTCTCTTAGGAATAGGCCTTTGGAATCACCCTTCATCCTCTCATTGACACATCCATTATCGTGATTCCTCTCATACCAAGTCTCCTCCTATCGGTGAAAGTTCGTAAAGAGTAGGGAGCCTTAGCTAAGGTGACAGTGGGCTATCACTCTGTTGTTTCCCTTGACCTAGTAGTTGCTCTATAGGATCCCCCTCCTAAGACCCCTACTAGTTTGGTGCCGTTGTTGGGGAGGATGCAGGTCTGCCTCCCTAGTATATCATTGAGTAATTGATTCTTAGACGACATTTCAAATATTCCTTTGCCAACTCCATTCATTGTCAAGACCCCTAGTTTGCTCGAAGGTGACAACTTTCCTCCAATAACTAGGGCCCCTGCAAGAAGGGGAGAAAGAACTCCATCACTTGTTAGAACTACCCTTCTCCCTGAATTTGAAAAGGTGTAATATCCCCAAGGAAAATTTACAGTAAAAAACAAAGCATGCATGACATAAACACACAAAAAATTGATCAAACATCAGAACACCAAATAGAGTGCGTCGCTGAGCCATTTTATTGATAAAGCATGAAGTTACAATGGGTGCTCGGAAAGTATGCACCTGGGCCGGCCCAAGGCAAGCTAACTAAGCCGAAGTGATGAATATGAAGTCCCCCAAGCCTATTGGTTGCTCTTCCTTTGGCTCTGAGTTGAAATGCCCAAAAAGTGAGATGTTGGTTTTGTAGAATAGCTGCTAGGGCCTCCTCCGACGCTTAGAAAATTATGGAAAATTAACCCCGGGCTCTCCACCAAATACCCAGAATAACCCACGAAGGAATTTGTTGATTGTTGACTTTGGAATTTTAGCCCAATTTCCCTCAATGGCACTGTTGTTGGGTAATTCGACCCACTTGATAATCTTGCTACTAAAATCCCCCAAAATGGTTGCAATTACCAACAAAAATGTTCACCGGACTCCTCAAGTTTCAACCCCAAACTCCCTTCTCTCCTCAACCCCCAAGTGTGACTCCTCTAAGGACTACGTTGATACTACTGGAACCTCCCTAAAACTTGCACTTCGCTACTCCTGGATCGAACTGGAAAGGATAGGACTCCCTCCTTGCACTGACACTCGAAGTCCACTAAAGCAAGGGTTGAGATTTCCACTCGGAAACACTCTTGTGCTCAACAGCAATTGCAAACTTGGCTTCAGCTCAAGTATGCTAGTCTAAGACAATTCTCAAATAATCATGAATGACCAAAAAGAGTGGTTTTTCCTCTTTTTGTCAAAGAGCCTCCAAAATGCACATGTTCGCCCAACTTCGACTTCCTGCACCAAACTCCCTCCAATGAGTGTGTGTTTCCTTTGTGGGCCACATTTCTCTATGGGTGGCCCCCACATACCACTAGTGGCTCGATTTTCCTCCCCCGTCCTCCAATGTTTGGGCTTCACTTTACTCGAAAATGCATAAGGGCCTCTAAACCCACATTTCCTAAGTGCAAGTGTGAATTTATCCAAAATTGGGCAAAAGTGATATTTCCCCTTAGCAATGTTGCTAAGTGGGAATATCACAATCCTCCCCGCCAAAACGTTGCTTGTCCTCAAGCAAGTATAAAGTAGGACGCTGAAGAATCTGCTCCCCCTCCCAAGTGGCATCCTCATCCAGTAGGTTCTTTCATCTGATCAAAAACTCCTTGATAACCCTATTCCACAAGTGCCTCTCACGGGTGTCCAAAATAGCCTTTGGCTCCAGAACTAAGTGCCCCTCATTATCCATAGGTGGTAGCTCTGTAGCCACTATCACCTGCTGCTCTAGTGCCTTTTTTAGGCAAGACACATGAAAAATGTTGTGTACTCAACTACCCCGCGGTAGCTCCAGCTCATATGCTACCTCCCTGACTCTCCTAGTGACTTGGTACAGCCGATAGAAGCGAGGCTTGAGCTTCTCGACCCCCTTCTACTTGAGTGATGACTGCCTGTATGGTTGGAGCCTCAAGAAGACTAAGTCCCCAACCTCAAATCGCCTCTCTACTCAGTCCTTGTCTGCATAGAACTTCTATTTCTTTTGCGCACTCTATGAGTTATCTTCGAGAGCCCTCAAGATATCTTGGCTCTCTTGTATCCAATCCTTGGCCCTAGGGGGCCTTTCTGTCTCCAAACATCACGTCAACAAAGACAATGAATCATAACCATGTAGAGCTCTAAATGGGGACATACCTATGGACATGTGGTATGTGGTGTTATAGCAGTTATCATCCAAGTGCAGCCACCGTATCCATGCACACTGCTAAGCCGTCACGTAGTTACGCAAGTAACCCTCCAGCCATTTGTTGACAATCTTCATCTGCCCATACGTCTAGGGGTTATAACTAGTGCTCGGAGTGAGCTCTCTACCCACTAGTCGAAATATCTCCTGCCAAAATCCTCCCATGTTCTTGTTGTCCCGATCACTGACTATGGTCTTCAGGAGACCATGAAGTTAAAACACCTCTCTGAAAAACAATTCGGCCACTTGTGAGGTGGAGGACTAGGCTAAGGGCGAAAAAGTGTGCAAACTTCATCGATCGGTCCACCACCACGTATATGCAGTCCTTGCCTTGTGCTATGGGCAACCCAATGATAAAATCCATCGACATGTTCTCTCACTTCCCCTCAAGAATAGGAAGAAGTTGTAGTAACCCAACAGGTTGTGTTTTCTCACCCTTGTTCTTCTCGCATGTCTCACACTCCCGAACATGCCTCAGAACATCATCCTTGAGGCCCTTCCATGCAAAGCACTCCCTGATGGTCCTGTAAGTCTTGGAAAACCCACGATGCCCTGATAATGGTGAGTCATGGGCTGCCTACAAGATCTTCTCCCTCAATTGAGAGCTGCGTACCAAATAAATCCAATTTCGGAAGTAAATCACCTCTTTCATCCCCCGGTACCAGTCATCCGCCACTGCACCGTCAAGGTCCTCACATGCAAAACAATCCTTGGAATACTCCACTAGCAACTGTGTTTGCCAATCCGGTGCAATGCTCATCAATGAAAGGGTAGCCGACCTCCTAGACAACACATTAGCCACCACATTGTGCTTCCCTTTAACATACTCAATGTCAAAGACATATGCCTGGAGCTTTCTCACCCACTTTTGTTGCCTCTCCTGCCATTGCTTCTACTCCAAGAAGAATCTGAGATTGTTGTGATTTATTTTGACCTTGAACTTGTTGCCCACCAAGAAACGCCTGAACTTGGCTAGTGCATGCATGATGGCTAGCATCTCCTTATCATAAATGGAGTACAATCTCTCGTGGGGCAATACCTTTTGGCTCTCGAAAGCTATCGGGTGTCTCCAGTGCATCAAAATGGCTCCTACACCCTCCCCTAATGCATCTCACTCAAGCACAAAGAGTTCTGTTAAATCAGGGAGTGCTAACACCGGGCGGCTACTCATGCCCTGTTTGAGGCTCTCGAAAGCCCCCTGTGCCCCATTTGTCCACTCGAATACCCCTTCTTCGTCAAATCAGTGAAAGGAGCTACTAACTACGAGAAGCCCTTCATGAACTTCCAATAGTAGGTGCAAATGCCCATAAAACCCCTCAGTTCCATCACATTCCGGGGCTCTGGCCAATCCCGAATGGCCTAGATCTTCTCCTCATGGAGTCTCACACCATCCTCTCTAATAATGTGCCCTAGATAGAGCATCTCCATCAAACCAAACTCACATTTGGACAACTTAGCGTAAAACTATTGCTCCTCCAGAATATGTAATACTGTCTCTAAATGCTGCAAGTGCTTCTCCCAGGTCCGGTTGTAGATCAGTTTATCATCAAAGAACACCAACACGAACTTCCGCAACTGCCCACGAAGTACGTGGTTCATGCAAGATAAGATGACTAGTGTGTTGGTCAGCCCAAAGGGCATAACCAAGAACTCGAAGTGCCCATAGTGGCACCTGAAAGTTGTCTTTGAGACATCCCAGTGACTCACCCTGATCTGGTGGTACCCCGAGCACAAGTCAATCTTAGAGAAGGACTTAGCCCCCCTCAGCTCATCCATATGTGCATCTATGAGTGGGAAGGGGTAACGGTCTTCTTATTGAGGGCATGGTAATCTATGCACATGTGTAAGGACCCATCCATCTTCTTCACCAGGACAACTGATGAAGCAAAAGGGCTGGAGCTAGGCCCGATGTGCCCAAGTGCCAACAACTCATGGATCGCCCTCTCAATCTCATCCCTGTATGCCTTGGGATGTCTGTAAGGTGTAGTGATCATGGCTTGAACTCAATAGTATGCTCAAAACCACGATCAAGAGGTTGTCGGGGCAGTATGTCTCCAAACACCATAGGTTACCTGTCCAAAATAGTCTATATGTCTAGGTGTGGTGGCTTGGGCTAACCCCTAGCCTCAAAAATCCTCAACTCCATGGCCCACTCAATATCAGCATGCCTCAGATTAGCCTCCATCTTGTGGGCCAAAACAGTTTTTCCAGCTTCCTCCAATATGTACTAACTCGGCGAAGTGAATAGAGCTACTGGACACCCATCACCACATTGGTGTCTCGCACATCTACCACAAAAAAGTGGCCTATCACTGAACAGTTCCCCATCGTGATTGTCAAGATGGGAACATAGCGAGTGCATTGCATGGTTCTATCTCCCTGTACAAGAATAGAAAACCCTCAAACTCCTCGATTGTGATGCCCCTCCTCTAAACCAGTTGTGCATAGATGAAGTTGTGAGTAGCCCCACTGTCCACCAAAACTGAAACGTGATGCCCCTGCACTGTGCCGCTAATCCTCAAGGTCAAAAACTTAGGTACCCCTCCGAAGGATGCAAGGACCCCTCCTGCTGGTGTGAAAGGAGCTCCCCCTGGTGGTGGTTTCCACTCCACACGTGCTATAGTGGCATCTCCACCCACTACTAGCTCTACATCGTCCTCCAGGGCAATGTCGGAAAAGACCACAATGTAATGGGCCTTGCATGTTGTGCATTTATGGTCTGGTTCCCATGGTTCGTGACAGGTGAAACACAACTTCCTCCTCTGGAGGGCTCCCCTGGTCTCCTCATCTAGCTACCCTCGCCCTTGATTGCCTCTCGGTGGTGGAACCCTCATGTCTCTTCCCCTTTGTTGGAATCCCTGTCTAGGTGGTAATGGTGCTCTAGCCCTGGGTAGGGCATCCTACAAATCTCGAGCCCTCCCCACTGTGTCCTAGAAGGTTGTGGACCTGTTGGACTTCACCAATCCCTTCAATGGCTCTGCTAGCCCCTCTACAAACATGAAGACCCTCCTGGCCTCTGATAGATTAGGCACCATCACTGACAACCTTAGAAACTCTGAAATGTAGACTTCAACGCTTCCCGTCTATTTGAGCCTTGTCAGCTCCCCAAAATGCTCCTCCGGGTCTCTCCTCTTGAAATGCTCCAGCACCCTCCTAGTGAACTCCTCATAAGTTGCCACTCTGGCATGCCTCATCATGGTTAGCCCATGGAACCACCAGTCATGGGCTTCTCCCTCTAAATGCAAAGTGGCAATTTTAATTGCCTCTCATTCTGTCATCTGGTTAAGCTGGAAATAGACATCCAACTTCTCCACCCATGATTTTGCTGAGCTCTTTGACGACCCATTGAAAGTTCGGATGAACAATCTCCCCATGGTGCGTTGTAAATCAGTGCCATGAGTGTAGCTTCCTCCACCTTGTCCCTTTCCCTTGTTATTACCTTTTAGCTGACAAAAGTCCCCAAAGTTAATGGCCTCTCTAAAGTCAGACCCATATGACTGATACTCTATAAAATAGTCCCCCATGGGCATCTCCTCTTACCCTTGCGGCCCTCAAACACCGGATGTTATAAATGTAGGAATGGTGGACCTAGATGGTGTGTTGGGAATGAGGGGTGCGTTGGGGCCATGAACCCCTTGGTAATGCGAATTATCAAAGCCCCCACCAATTTGGAATTCCCCTTGAATCCCTTTTCCCCTATTGTTATTGCAATTTTCTTGCCTCAGCTCCTCAATACCTTTGGACAAATCCTGCATGGCCTTGAACCTAAGCAATGACCCTAGAACTTTAACCGCGAAATAGAATATCTCGTCGCCCAAGTTCAAGGGTGATGCTACCATAATTGCCCGTGATCATATCAAGGAGTTCTACTGGGAACATTTTTCCTAGGATGATATTCGATGAAGACAAGATCATGATGTTTTTTGCTTTGTCTTTTAAGGACAAGCGAGGGAATGGTACCTATGCCTTCCTCCAGGATGCATTGACAACTCTAACCAACTTGAGGATATGTTCACAAAAAGATGGTCATGTGATGCACAAGGAACCTTCAACATTGAGAAGTTATATCAAATAAGTAGGGGAAGGGAAGACATTAGAGAATTCATCCTCTAATGTCCCCAACCATCTGAGGCCCCTTGATGCTAACATACTTGACCAATTTATCAAAGTTGTGGGTGGCCACCTAACCTATGCATTGAGGGATAAGAAACCCAAAACTTTGGCCAAGGCTAAAGAGATAGCCATAGAAATTGAACAAAACCTACGAATCTCCAAGATGGATGTGGATGAACACCCTAGGGCTAAGGTCGAAATCAAAAAAGGAAAATCCAGAGATCAACACGAAGAAACCCTTTTGGTGCTTCTCAACAAAATGAAAAAACTCAGTGAAGAAATGAATTCACGAGATAAGCTCTACATGAACAAGCTCACTGCCTTGGAAAGGGCCCAAAATTCAAGTAGTATCCCTAAAGGGAAGCCTTTCCCTAGGAAGCAAAGTGAGGAGGATAAACCAAGCTCATCTCAAGTTCCCAACACTTTGGCTCCAACAATGAGGATGAGAGTGATGATGAAGAAGTAAATGAGCAAGCTAATCTTGTAGAATCCCAAGCCTTTAACATTTTGTTGGGTGGTTCATATACTCATCCTCCCATTAGTGAGGTCACTACTAAAGAAGAAAAGAAAGAGCCAATTCTTAACGCTTATAATAGTGGAAGATTCAAAGGGGTCCAATATTCACAAAATGACAACAACAAAGACCCCACAACCCCCAAGGAAACCAACAAAAATGACTCGCTTCCCAAGCAAGTCCCTCACAAAGAACCTCTCCTTAAAGATCCCCCTAAAAAGGATCCTCCGAAGAAAGTCAATCCCAATAAGGATCCTCAAAAGAAAAAGACAATAAAAAAGGATAAAGATAAAGAGGTTGGACTTGATATCGATATGGAGACTGCCACAGGGAAGATGACTATACAAGTTCCATTAAAGGAGATTGTAAAGCTTCCCCGACAACAATGGAAAGTCAAGAAATCCCTAGGCTCTGAAGAGGAAGAATTACCCGAAGCATTGCAAAATATCCACCTTCCTGATCTAAACCCAAGACATGAGCCATTCATGCTTACCTTAGCCATAAATGACCTTCTCTTACATAATTGCATGTTAGACTCAAGGGCTTCCACAAACATCATGACATTAAAAGTCATGTAGCAATTGGGTCTTAGCATCACTCGAAGGTACAAAAGTGTGTGTGGTTTTAACTCCAAACCCATGGAAGTAGGGCCTCATAAAGGATCTTAAGGTTTCTTTGGCTAGGAACCCCGATATACCATTACTTATGGATGTTGTAGTCGTAGATACCCCTAATGTTTCGGGGATGTTGTTATCAAGGAAGTGGGGAGCCATTGTCGGAGGAGATCTTCAAATGGACTTGTCATATGCCACTATTCCGCAATCTAATGGAACCCCCTTTCATTCTTTATAGAGAACCTGCCTACCCTACTCATGTGGTCAAGGCAAGACCAATCCCTTATTACAAGACACATGAGATTGGGAAGCCTACTCCTATTCTCCCTTCACAAGAAGTATGTATTCTCAAACAACCAAATCACAAAGCAAACAAAAAGTGGAAGCCTAAAAGAGAATACAAGGTTGGGGATGTGGTCTTGGTAGAAAAAAATCCAATACTCGTCAAGACTCACGGGAAAGTCGGGGAATATTACTACTACATTGCAAACTGAACGACGAACTTCAGTTGCAACTGACCAAGTTGAGTCGTATTACCCCTTTCCTTGACACTTGACATTGTATTATATGCATGTTAGAGCAGATTGCATTGCATGATCATTTTCTCATTAGAACTAACATCATGTGATATTTTCATGATAGATTAGCTGCATTTAGATTAAAATTGCATATTTACTTTCTTGTTGATTTTATGGCCTAATACTAAGCATGGGTGATATTAAGACAACACAAAAACATGTTTCCCTGTGTGCTTGGTCTTTGATATGTGCAGGTAACAGGGTTGCGGTACCAAGATATTGTTGGTGTTCTCATGGCCTCCTTTCGAGCAACTTCATCCACTTCTCTGAGAGCTCATGTCCCAGTTGAAGCCAGATGTTACCCACCACCTGTGGGTAGTATATCTAGGAGAAAATTTTCTCCTAGATAGTCCTCAGCTGGCAGCCTGCAGCCCCTTGCAGCTACCAAATAGCTCGATGTGCCATTATCTCCACCACTTGACCTAGCCATGTGGTCCCTTGCCCATTGTTATGATTGTATGTTTGAAGGTGGGCCTCCCGACCCCGAAGGTATGGATTTTCAATGGTATGGTTGAGTAATTTTCCTCAATTGTAATGGGCACTTTTGGGCATGGATTGGTGGGGGGATTCGACAGAAAGAGTGGGCTAGGTTTGTACTCGTCTCCACTACCCAATCTCGTCGTTAGCCTTGTATCCTAGTCTCCTAGTATCTGCTTTACAGGCCATTAACTTTAGGATTGGCACTACATGGAAAATCCCAATTTTAGTTGTGTGGTCCCTCTCCCTGACACCATATACATCACTCCCTTCCACTCATTCTAGCCCTATTCATCTCTTTTCCCATCTGGGTCCACATAGGGTTGGCCTCCCCCTCCCCTCATCCACACCTTCAGTTGGACATGGAACGATGCCTAGAGATTGATGCAATGAAAAAGAAAAGAAAAGGCATGATTTGACCACTCTCAGCAGGAAATCTAGCACAAAACGCAAAAGATAGACAGGACATTCAAATTTAGCATGTGGGAAAAAGCCAAACATGATCTCTACCCCTTATCCATAGCCATCACCCTGTTTCCAATGGGCCCTAGATGAGCCCCCTCTGTCATTAAGGAACCCATGATTGTCCCAACCCTTGGTGGATGATGAACCACCCCACATTAAGGGGCTATCCACTGCTATATACTACACATGATGTTCGCATCCCCTAGAACCACGAGCAGTTATGAAGGGAAATCAATCAAAGCAACAGGCACATGAAGAAGGGTGGAAAAACAAAGGTCAGGGTAACTCATGTACCATGATTTGCTTGCTCCACTCATATACCCAGGTGTGGACTTCCCTTATTATAGCTACCCTTATACCATAACATGTGGTCTAGATGATTCCCTTGACCCCCACTCCATTCCATTACTTTATCATTTGCCACCTACCACTTGAGGCATGTACCATGGACATGTCACCCTCTTTAAAGGATGAAACCACCTAATAGGATCCTTAGGTAACCCCCTTATTGAGCTTGAAGACACTTGCACATGCCAAAGCCCACTATGGAAGGGCATGCCACCATGAACTACCCCACTGATTCCAAGACTTGTAAGATATTTTACTTGATTATTCTAATGATTTGTTTTATTGGATGGCAAGGGAATGCATTGGATCTTATGCAAGATTGCAAGTGGGTCTCCATTTGGGGCTTGGTCTCCCTATACGGGGTCTTAGCCCTCCAGAGCGCCACATTGGCACTTGCATGGTGAGCGTTGAGAGCCATGGGCCTCCACCATAGCAAAGAATACTTCATGGATCCCCAGTACCACTCATTCATTGATCATGTTCCACTTTTTTGGACAAGGATGATGCACCTGGTTCACCATGCCCAACCGGCTCCACACATGCACCACACACTTCCCAAATGATCTAGGGTCCAGATGAGAGCTTATGTCATTATCCGAGCCCTTACAGATGGTTTACAGGGACTTTTGATCCACTTGTAGACCCATGAAGATGTCCTTGTGCCCTCCACACCCACTTAGGGGCACCAGAGGGATTTTCTTGGATAAAAATGGGCCAACCCCTTGTCCATTATGTTTGAGGTTCGTTCTCACTTCATGGCACACTCTGGACTTCATTAGGCCTTCTCAAAGGCCCAACAACTCACTTTATTGAGCATTCACAACCTCTTGAGAGGCTTATTATTGTGTTATCGAGCTAAATTAGTGGGCTTGTCACCAAGGGATGTTATTATTGGACATTATTTTATTATTGGGGATCAATTAGGCCAAATTAGGCAAATCAAACTCATTAGTGATTGTATAAACAGAAGTGAGATGATTCTTTTTCATCATCATCACTTGGTTTGGGATTTAGTAGCTCTTGAGAATTCCGCATTCCCTTTTTGAAGACGAGTTTGGATGTTATTGATGAATTTTGATGTTTGGATCTATATATCTTGTCTTGGAGCTTCATTATTGGCATAAAGTGATGATTGGATATTTTCTTTTGTACATGTAGGTAATCTTTTCATGCCGATTCTTGATATTTACCTTGTCACATGAATGTTGTTGGGATTTTCGCTATACGAGTCTGAAATTTACTACTTTCCTATGCAAATTTGTGGAAATTTTGATCTTTTATAGCGTTGCATCATTGCATGGCCCATGTATGAATGGATAAAGGTTCCTAGAGATTATTTTTGCTGAAATACATCTTGAGAAGTCATCAATTATTGCATATTAAAATATAAAGATCTCAAGTAGTTGCTTTCACGCCCTAATGCCATGCGAAGTTGCTTGAAGACCTCCTTGATTGGGTAAACCTCTTCCAAACCATAAATTCTCCTGACTCCATCTCTCCCAAAGGATATGGCACTAATCCTTCCATAGGTGGTCACTTTAAACGTATATTTCTCTCACCTCTCCTTCTCTTTCTAGGCCTAGCCTTCATAGGTCATCCAGGGCATCCCTTATCTCATGCTCGAGCCATCAACGGACTTTCATCTCTTCCCCATTATTGCGCTAGGGTTTCCTTTAAAGACCCTCTAAATTTCACAAAATTCCAACTATGGGATCTCAAGATATTTTAAGCCCTAGCCCAAGGATTGTTTCTTGCCTTATGTTTCCTTTGGCTAGTAACCTCATTTGTATCATTGTATTATATTCTGAGAAGGTTTGTCCATTGATCCTCTTCCCCTCCACAATTAGGTCTGTTGATTCTAGGTAGCATCGGATGTGCTCTAAGCCTCAAATTTTGCAAGCAGAGTTAGGCACATGTATTCCAAAGAACCCAGAAGGCATTTTGGGAAATTCCACCCGGAGACAATTTTATTAAAAAAATTAATATTATTTAATGGAGTTCCTAAGTCTACTTAGGAAAATTAAAATATTAATGGATATTAATCTAATTGTGGGTGAAAATTCCAAAAAAAGACTAAGATCACGTCAAAACGATCTAAGCCTTTGATTAGGAGTTAATCTAGGTCGTTGGTTATCCAACGGGAAAATATAAGAAGGGGCTTGAGGCTCATTTGGAAAACACACCAAGAGAAATCAACAAATTGATTTTCTAAAGTGAGAAGTTCTCAAGAGGAAAATTCGATCAAGGAGATTTCTTGCAGTTGAGGGGGAGGGATAGCTTTAGGAGAGAGTGTGATTTTCTCAGCCAGAGTATCATCAGCAGAGAGAGGCAGAGAGTAATCCAATAGTGGCAGCGCTGAGCTAGAGGGGTTGACGTAGAGGAAGCACAAAAGCCAATGAGGAGTCCGAAATTTATAGAAGGAATTCAAGTTTCAGAAGCCCAGAGTCAGGGTTTGAGACCGGGAGGCAGAAATCGTATCTCTTAGGCAACAAATCGACCAGCTAGAGGAGTGGCGCGGTCCCTAGAGAGCTTGACGCTGGGCTGATGCAGATACTGCGCAGAGGCAGCGAGAAAAGTTGGGGGCAATCATTCTTGGGGCTCGATCAACTAGGATTTCCAGTGATAGTGTGAGGTAACCTCACAATTCTTTCTACCAACATTTCTCTCTGTAACTGAATAACCATGTGAGGTATTCAAAGATGTATTCAGAATTTGCTATTTCTTAATAATAATAAACCCTCAGAGTTGTTGCCCCGGTTTTCCCGCATTCGGTTTTTCTGCGGACATTTGTCCAAAATAACGGTGTCCTATGTGTTTGTATTTCCTTGCTCAGTTTCTATGTTTCATAATCATATTTAATTTGGTGTAGGCTGCTTCAGTAATTTACTTCAATATTTCAAGAAGAAATCTGAAATAAGTTTGTAATATAATCTACGATCTAGGTGAAGTAGATTCAACTAGTTGCAGTAGGATTCCAAAGATTGTTAGATCTAAAAATTTTCACATGGTATCAGAGCGTTTGATGTGAAACAAGAAGAGCAAGTCTAGCACTGAAGCAAGGGCCAACTTGCTGTAGCAAGCAGCAATTCGAATCCCTTAAGGGATTGCACAGGTCTAGCCAAGAGGGCTATATTTTCAAGGTTGTCTCTCTCTGAGTGAGTCAATAGAGAGGTAAGACTGTCAGATCGAGAATTTGCCAAGGTAAAGGGAGCCATGCAGAGCTAGAGGGACGCAGTTTTCTGCAAGCTGAGTGTTGGGCAGAAAAGTCGTCAGAAGAAGGAAGCAGATCGCATAGTGAGGGAATACTTCCTCAATGGTTTCTTGCTGAGGAAATCAATATTTCTCATTTGTTGGGCAGCACAGGAGCAACAGACTTACCAGCTCCATCAGGGATTATGTAAGCTAGCCTAGAAGCTACGGAGTAGGGAGAAAGAGGGAGTTGTTCCACAATTTTCGAAGGATATGGCAACCAGTGGCTTGAGGGATCGAGACTGATTGGACAGAGCATCCAACTATGTCGTCTGGAAGGCTAGAATGTCTTTCCTTCTTGATGAGTATGCCCTCAAGACGTACGTCAACAGTGTGGCTGCTGAACCTGCGGATGCAGATCCGTTGAAGAAGTACAAGGCTGAGATGGCGAAGGCCAAGAGGATGATCCTGGATGGAGTCAAGGATCACGTGGTGTGCCACGTTGCTAGCAAAGCAACGGCTAATGAAATGTGGGGCCTTGGCCACGTTATATCAAGGATCTTCCCAATAGCGGAAGATGTACTTGGAGCAGAAGCTAAGATCTTCTCAGATGCAGAAGGGAGAACGTGTGGATCCATTCCTCACAAAGCTGAAGGAGACCCATGATGAGTTGTCGGTTACGGGGCATACACCTCAGGATTTAGAGTGAGCGTGACTGGCCCTCAATTCTGTCTTAGATGAGTGGCAAGTCTTTGTCCAAAGTATCCTGGAGAGAGTAGCATTGCCTAATTGGGATGAGGTGTGGGCAGCTCTAAAACAAGAGGAGCTAAGGAAAGGCCTTGTCAAGGTAAAACTTAATGGAAGCAGCAGCAACAGTGGGTCGAAGCCCAAGGAGGAGGAGGAGAATGCAGCCCTTGCATCAAAGGGACAGTTGGGGCAACCGAGACAAAAGAAGGATGTCTCTGAAATGAAGTGTTTCAGATGCGGTGAGATGGGCCACTGTGCATCCTTTGAAGAAAAAAAGACAAGGATGAGAAGCACGATCCTAAGGTTGCAGCCGCAAAGATCGAACAAGAGGAGGAGTTTGCCATGACAGCCAAGATACCTCTAGGACGGAGGTGGGCTGATTTGGAGTTGTTCAAAAGAGCTACAGATGGGAAGGATCCTTGAGGAGTCCACCTCTTGGATCAATACCTTGCTACGGGAGCACAGTTTTGCAATAGCAAGATGGGCTAGTGTCGGATGGTGCCGAGGAGTGACAGGGAAACAATTGCAGTGGATAAGTGAGCCAGAGACTGAACAGCGCAGGGCAGATGGCACAAAGCAGAGGTCAACAACAGCGTAGTAGATTCAGAGGGTCAACGCAGAGACTAGCAGCAGTCAGTTCCAGCATTCACGTTATATCATACTGAACACAATTAGTTCAGTAATTTTGGATGTTTTTCAATTGCTTCTCTCAGAGACTTAGTTGCAATATGGATGCAATGTTAGCAGTGGCAGTGCTAGCAGCATAGCAGATGCAGCATTTGAGAGGGAGTTGTAGTACAGATGTAGCATTGATAGTGGCAGTGTCATAGGCAGCAATACAGATACAACAACAATGCAGTAGTTGGTGGAGAGCATCTCAGACATCAGTAGCGCAAAGGACGATGCTTCAGAGTCAGAGCAGTATGCAGCAGTGTATATTGTTAGAGCACATTCCTCACTAAGAGGGAGTGTTGATTTAGGGTAGCATCAGATGTGCTCTAAGCCTCAAAGTTTGCAGGGAGGCTTAAGCACATGTATTCCAAAGAACCCAGAAAGCATTTTGGGAAATTCCACCCTGAGACAATTTTATTAAAATAATTAATATTTTTAATGGAATACCTCAGTCTAAACTTTGGAAAATTAAAATATTAATGGGTATTAATCTAATTGTAGGTGAAACTTCTAGAAAAAGACGAAGATCAAGTCAAAACGATCTAAGCCTTTGATTAGGAGTTAATCTAGGTTGTTGGGTATCCAACATGAAGATATAAGAAGGGGCTTGAGGGTCATTTGGAAAATACACCAAGAGAGATCAAGAAATCGATTTTTTGAAGTGAAAAGTTTTCAGGAGGAAAATTCGATTGCGAAGATTTCTTGCAGTTGAGGGGCAGGATAGCTTCTGGAGAGAGTGATTTTCTCAGCCGGAGAATCATCATCTGAGAGAGGCGGAGAGTAATCTAACAGTGGCAACACTGAGCCAAAGGGGCTGACGCAAAGCCACACAGAGGCAGCGCAGAAGCCAATGAGGAGTCCGAAATTTGCAAAAGGAATTTGAGTTTCAAAAGCCGAGAGCCAGGGTGTGATACTGGGAGGCAAAAATTGAATCTCCTGGGCAACAAATCAACCAACCAGAGTAGTGACGCAGTCCCCAGAGAGCTTGACGTTGGGCTGACGCAGATACTACACAAAGGCAGTCGGAAAAGTCGGGGCAACCATTCTTGAGGCTGGATAAGCTAGGATTTCCAGTGATAGTGTGAAGTAACCTCACAATTCTTTCTGCCAGTATTTCTCTTTGTAACTGAATAACCCTGTGAGGTATTCATAGATGTACTCAAAATTTGCTACTGCTTAATATCAATAAACCCTTAGTTGTTGCATCGATTTTCCCACATTGGGTTTTTCCGGGGACATTTGTCCAAAAATAACAGTGTCCTATGTGTTTGTATTTCCTTGCTCGGTTTCTATGTTTCAAAATCATATTTAATTTGGTGTAGGTTGCTTCAGTAATTTACTTCAATATTTCAAGAAGAAATCCGAAATAAGTTTGTAATGTAATCTATGATCTAGGTGATGTAGATTCAGCGAGTTGTAGTAGGATTCTAGAGATTGTTAGATCTAGGAATTTTCACAAGGTCAAGCACCTTCGTGATTGATCAATTCCACTTCCTTGACCTAATTATGGGTCCACTTGGTCCAGTGCGGTCCCATAAGTTTACAACTCCAACTCCACAGAGATCATATAAAGACCAGGTCTCCATAAGGATTTCTAGGCTTAGGAATCATCTTTAAAAGATACATTCCCAAACCCTAGCCTTGAGAATCCTCTTAGTCCTTCCTAGAGTGCCTACCACCTTGCCTTTGAAGCAAGAAATCCATACAATTGAGTCTCTCTTAGGAATAGGCCTTTGGAATCACCCTTCATCCTCTCATTAACAAATCCACTATTATGGTTCCTCTCATACCGGGCCTCCTCCCATTAGTGAAAGTCTAGAAAGAGCAGGGAGCCTTCGTTGTGGTGATAGTGGGCTATCGCTCCATTGTTGCCCTTGACCTTGTAGTTGCTCTATACGATCCCCCTCCTAGGACCCCTGCTATTTGGAGTGGTAACAGGGTCAACATAAAATTTACACTCCTCTCTTGGACAACCAGCCAGCCAACAACCCTACACATTTGCTCGTTGATGATGATATGCCAGTCTCCTCCACCATCTCAATTGGTCATACACCTCTCACCATTTGGAATTCCTCTTTGATGAAGATTGGCTACCACTCTATAGGTACTTTGACCATTTTGCAATCGAGAGATTTTACTTAATGTTTTCGGCATTATAGTATGGATAAAGGGGTGATCCAAATGATGGAAAGATCTTGAATGTGAACTTGTTCTCTCACATTACCAAGGGGGTTAATCTTTAGCCCTAGTCTAGTGAGACTTCCAATGAGGCCTTAGGGTCATAGGAGGGGAACTACATGGGGAACCTGGATTGATGTAGCATGTCCATTACCCTTTCCATACGTAGCACATGCATTACCCTTCATTGTCACCTATTCTCACTAACACCTATGGATTGAAGGGTTTACCTTGAAAATGGCACCTCCTCTTGGGGGGTGGAAGCACCTAGTAGGGCTCACTACTTAGCCACCCCTACAAAGGTAGGGGTTACCTAACTTGGTCTAGTTAGACATTTGAAGGTGGTCTCCGGTTGAAGTATTGATATGCCCTTAACACTTAGGTATGGTACACTTCGATGCATATATGGTCATATTCTTTAATGAATAGTTGCTTTCACTTGATTTTGCGATGGTTTTCCTAGGTGGTCCATAATAAGTGAGGCCCTTAGGGAACCATACTGCACATGACGTCTAGGCCATACTACATTCTCCGAGAGCATGAAGAACTTGCAGATGCAACATTGACCCTATGCAGTGGAGCATTGGGAGCTTTGATGATCCTAGTAGTTGATGGATGTTGATTTCTGGTAGCATTGGATGTGCTCTAACCCTCAAAATTTGCAGGGAGGCTAGGACACATGTATTCTAGAATACCCAGAAATCGTTTTGGGAAATTTTGCCCAGAGATAGTTTTATTAAAATAATTAATTATTTTTAATGGATGCCTAAGTATAAACCTAGGAAATTAAAATATTTAAAGGGTATTAATAAAACTGGGTGTGAATCTTTTAGAAGAAGACGAAGATCGAGTCAATATGATCTGAGCCATTTATTAGAATTTAATTTGGGTCGTTGATTACTTAACGAGAAGATTATAAGAAGGACCTCGATGGGCATTTGGAAGATACATTGAGTGAGATCAAGAGATCGATTTCTCAAGAGAGCAGCACAGCGGTTGCTAAAGAAGTCATCGAGCAAATTTCTTGCAGTGAGGGGCAGGGATAGTTTTCCAGTAGGAGAGTTTCCTGGTCCGGGGATACATTGTAGAGAAGGCAGAGAGAGATCCAGAAGAGGCAATGCAGAGGTTCAGAGGGAGTCTGAGATTCAGTTGGGAAGTCGAGTTACAGATCCAGAAGCTGGGGTGTGAGACCAGAGGGCCTAAGGAATGAAGTTCCAGACAACAAAAGATTCGTGGAAGAGGTGACACAGACCCCAGAGAGGCTAATGCAGATCTGCGTAGGCTGATGCAGAGGCTACATAGAGCCAGCATGGGGCTAGCCATCCAGGGCCTAGATCAGTGTCGGTTCACCAGCGAGAGTGTGAGGTATTTCTCACTAATTTCTCTGCCAGTCAGACTCCTTGTATTAGATAGCAAGTAAGGCATCCAAAGATTGTATTCAGAAACCACTGCATAATAATATAAACCCTCAACTGTTGCACTAGTTTTCCCACATTGGATTTTTCCAGGGACATTTGTCCAAAAACAATAGTGTCAATTTTGTGTGTGGTTATTTCTTCTTGCTTAGTTCTTGTTTCCGCAAGTAATTTAATTAGTGAAGGCTGCAGTCGTATTCACTTCGATATTTACAGTGTAACACAATAAATAACTTGCATGAATTAACAAGTAGGAAGAGTAATATTGATTTGTTGCAGTGGGGATTTGGTCTACAAATTTTCACATGGTATCAAAGCGCAAGTGAAGCAAGAGAGCAAATCAGAAGAGCCCAGCATTGAAGAGAAGGAGGGAGATCGAGGTGTTGCATAGGCAGTAAATCGAATCCCCAGAGGGATTGCGTAGTCCAGGCCAGGAGGGCAAGGTCCTCGAGGAAAATCTCTCTGAGTGAGTTGACAAAGAGGTAAGATTTCCAGTTCGTGATTTGTCAGTCAAAAAGGGAGCAGACCAACAGCAAATACAGCGCAAAGTAGTCTTCAGGTGGGACACATTTTTCTGCAACGTTTGATGGGTCCGAAAAGTGACAGGAGAAGGAAGAAGACACTTTTTTGAGGAAATTTCTTCCTCAGTGAATTCTGAGCCAAGGAATTATATTTCTCTGTTGCTAAGCAGCAGCATCAAGGAGCAAATCTACTAAATCTAGTAGGGAGTGCGTAGGCCAGCCTACCAGCTGCGTAGAGGAGAGAGGGAGTAGTTCGAATTTTTTGTTGGCAAAGATGGCAGCGAATGGGCTGAAATATCAAGATCAATTGGACGAAGCATCCAACTATGTGACCTGGAAGGCTAGGATCTCCTGCCTTCTAGATGAGCATGATCTCAAAGCCTATGTCAATAGTGTGGTAGCTAAACCTACCGATGCAAATCCGCTCAAAAAGTACAAGGCTGAGATGGCGAAGGCCAGGTGGTTGATCCTTGACGAGTGAGGGATCACGTTGTATGTCACATTGCTGGAAAAGGGACGACCAAAGAGATGTGGGATGCCTTGGCTACATTGTATCAAGGATCTTCCGAGCAGCGAAAGATGTACTTGGAGGAGAAAATGAGATCCACGAGGATGCAGAAGGGGGAATGCATTGATCTGTTCCTATCAAAGCTTCAAGAAGTCCGAGATCAGTTGGCAGCTGTAGGATCAATGCATTAGCCTACAGGGATGGTGAGGTTGGCCTTGAATTCAGTGTCACAAGAATGGCAAGTATTTGTCCAAAGTATCTTGGGCAGAGAGAAATTGCGGAGTGGGAAGGGATGTGGGCCGCTCTTCAACAGAAAGAGATGAGGCGAGACTTAGTCAAAGGCAAACTTGATGGCAGCAGCAGCAGTGGGACGAAGCCCAAGGAGGAGGAGAAGAATGCAGCACTTGCATCAAAGGGGCAGCAGGAGTAATGGAGGCAGAAGAAGGATGTCTCTAAGATCAAATGTTTCAATGTGGTGAATTTGGTCACTAAGCTATGTAGTGTCCTCTCAAGAAGAAGAACAAGGACAAGAAACATGTTCTGCAGGTTGCAACCGCAAGGATCGAGGAGGAGGAGTTTGCCATGATTGCCCAGATACCTCCAGGGGAGACGTGGGGTGATTTAGTATTATAGTTCGAAAGAATTGTAGATGGGCACAGTGTTTTAAGAACTGGCCGGGTCAGCACCAACCCGGCCGAGTTGGTTCGGGTCATTGGCCTGGGCATCAAAACGGTGGTCTACCCGGTTCGGACGGCCGAGTCAGCAATGACTCGGCCGAGTCATTGCTGACTCGGCCGAAACCGCCGGGTCCGCATAAAAACGGCCGGGTAGCTGGGCAATCAACTCGGACGCAAACATAAAGTTTTTTATGTGTTTTTTGTGGATTTCAAAAGGGTTTTAGGGTTGGTTTGGACTCCAAACAGCAATGTAATAATGCCTAAACATCTTTGGGGTCCATATCCCCCTCCCAAAAGCTATTTAACTCACCCAAGAGCTCTCATTCTCTCACAGCAGTCTTGTGCATTTGAGTGAGAGTCTTCTTTGAGAGTTAGTGAGCAGTTCTTGAGCTTGTTTTGGAGCAACAGTGAGGAGTCTTGGAGGAGCATTGTAGCTGGAGTGAGGAGCTTCTTGGGCAGCCATTTGGAGCAGCATTGAGGAGCTGATTCTTGGAGCAAGCTTGAGGAGGCAGTTTGTGCCTGGAGGGATTTTTTTTCACCTCTATAAATCTGTTTTTGCT
>APFE030351277.1:0-48859 GCA_000404065.3 Pinus taeda
AGTTTAAACCTTGTTCTTAATTGTGTCTATATAATATCATTTATTTTTTTTACCATAATTATATATGTTATTATGTTTTTAGTTTAAACCTTGTTCTTAATTATATATGTTATTATGTTTTTAGTTTAAACTTTGTTCTTAATTGTGTCTATATAATATCATTTATTTTTTTTACCACTTTTACCTTGATATTTTAATGAGTAAAATATTTGCTTGAAATGAATTGAGATTAAAATTTATTTACAAAAGTATAAAAAAAAAGCATTAACTAGTTTATCCAACTATAAATATCTCAAATTTATCAAAAACATAAATTTGCATTTTCTTTGGTTAATAAAAAAAATAAAACTTACTTAATTACAAGTCAAAGTGTGTGTGTGTTTTTATAGTATTTTAATTTTCATGATTTTTGATATATCTATGTATATAGTGAATTGAGTCAAGTTTGTGTGATTACGAGGAGAAGTTATTCTCCATCTTAATTTAATTACTAACAACTTCACTTTGGAGAAATAAAATATAAATTATATAACATAAAAATAAAATACCAAAAATTCAATATCCCTAAAATATAATTTAAATATTTTAAATTTATATAAAGATAGGCTCAAATTTAATTTTAAATAAATTATGAGTATTATGTCATAATAGTTTTATATAAATTGATAGTTAAGAGGAAAAACAAAAAAATCAAAGTTAATTTTTAAGCAAATAAATTATATTTCATAACATAGGTATTGTATAGATATAGAATCAAATTTGACTATAATTAAGTATTTCTCATTTAAAAAAATCAATTGAAAATGACAAAGGAATTATTATTAAATTTTATAAGAACTACATACGTAGAGTAACTAGCTTAGCTTTAAATAGTAATCTAATTATTCAAAAACGATAAACACAAAATTAAATACTTAATAAATACAAATACAAATAACTAATAGAATATGTAATTGATGGTTATATTAACATATATTTATATCTGGGCATGCGTTATTATATATATAAGTAAATATATATATTATATTAAGAATAATATGGGAAATAAATATGTTGAGATAATATATTATATATAAATATATATATATATATATATATATAAATTAATTTATTAAATAATGTGTTATTAAAATATAATAATAAAGATATTCACTTTAAATGTTGAAAAATAGTAGAGAGAATAAATTAAAGCCATGAAAATTGAAATAATAGAAAAAATAAAAAATAGAAATTAAATAAAGAGGAAATAAAACTAAAAAGGGAAAATTAGCAACTAATAGAAATAGAAGTTACTAAACAACCCAAAATAAGACCCCAACCAATCACCTTGCAAATAAATAAATTAAAACAATGAAAAAATAACAAAAATTGAATTCTCAATGTTAAGCTATAGATAAGTGGCATAAATTTTTTGTCAAAGACAAATTAATATACAAGGAAAAGCAAAACTAAATATACAATACCGTACCTGCCTCGACAAGTATAATAAAAGTATTTCAAATAAACGTAACTGTAAATTATTAAATTGTATCTTAATATGTAATAGCATGCCTCCTCAAGTATAATAAAAATATTTCCACCTATCATTTGGTCACGGATTTCCCTGGACTATGGACAACATGAGAAACAAAGGAAACATGAAATGTTACATTCATTCTTTATTTAATATCTTAATTATGTAATAAGTTATATATTTTAATTATGTAATAAGTTATGGGGATAATTAATAGACCTGTAGTTTAATAAGGCTTCAAATTTGTCTAGAAAACAATAAAATTTCTAATATCGTTTTGATAAATTTAGTATAATTTTTTGGAAATCTCAATTACAACTATCAAATTTCAAAATTTTAAATATTTAAAAAAAATTGATCATATTGAATCCTTTTCCATATTTTATTTTTAAAAATACTCTAAAATAATTTTTTCCAACTTATAATCTTGAAACACCATATTTTTTTAATTTTAAAAAATTAATTTTAAATTAAATATTGCAATGAATTGCTTTAGTCCTATCCCCAACAATATTCCTCTGTTCACCAATAGGTGGCACTACCCATGTGATTCAGTTATTTTGAGCATTATCTGGTTGTTTGGTTTGAGTTATTGAGTCTATATATATATTTTTTAATTGATGTGATAATTTTTTTAATTTATGGTTTTTTAATTTTATTTTAATTTTTAATTATTATTCGTTTTTTTCATCAAATTATTTTATTTTAATTTTAAAATCTTATCAATTTCTGAGTGGGATAAGTTTTCATATCAAGAGATTTGATTTTTTCAGGTTTGGTAATTTGGAGTTAAGATGAATCTGGCTATTTATTTCCCTTCTTTAATTAAGCTAATTCCACATGAATACCATATGCTAATTACCATGAGTTCTCATCCAGTAATCATTAATTTTTTTTTTATTTTTATAGTTATTTTTATTTTAATATTTTATTTTGACCAAGCTAAAATGTTTACATTACATTCATTTTTTTTATTTATTTATTTTTTATTTTTTCAACTTTTATTTTATTTTTATGTTAATTTGACTTAGTCAAAATGTTACTAAGACTTTTAATTATTATTAATGATACTAGTTTAGATCTATCTTAATTCTGGTTTTACAAACTTAAATCTCTTGAGGTGCAAACATCTTTTAGACTAAAAAGATATTTGATTCCTCTAGGCGCTTGGTAGATCTGGAGTTAAGATTGATCTAGGGTGATATTCCCCCCTTTAAAAAATTTGTCCCCTTTTAAATGAGTTATCTTACAGGTAAATACCATGAGTCAATACCATGGATCAGTATGTTACTTTTATTTTTATTATTTTTGTTTACATTACATAACAATATAACAAGACAGAACATGATATTACAACATCTCTTCCATATTGGATTGGAGAATAAATCTACTTATATTAATATTAATATTAATTAAATATTATTAATAAAAAATGGTTAAAGTTATACATAATATTAATGTTGAAGTTAAGGAAAAGAAATTGTATCCTATTAATTTAAGGATTTGAATCTTGAAATTGTTCTTTCAATCAATAAAAACATACGATATTTTCTTATTTCGTATTCTTATTTATTACTAATTACACTAACTTAGTATTAACCATGTATATTAGTTGCATGAAGGAATAAAAATGTTTTCCCCTACATAATATATTAAGTAGTTGGGTTCTCACAATATAAAATTGAAACTTCTAGTGATATTAACTATATTGGAGAGATAGGATAGTATCACATTAATTTAGGAGTTTGTACTCAAAAGCCATCTTTTAGGTTGGAAAAATAATATGGATATATACATGTTTTAACTCACACTCTTGTTAATCACTAATTGCATTCAACAACTCTATGCATTAATTTTACCGAAGGGTCAAAATGTTGTTACTTCACAACATATGATGTATGATGGCTCATGAGGCATGTACTAAAATCCTGAGTGATGTGAGTATTGGAGTGAGAGATGATGTTATCACACCAACCCAAAAACATCATCTCAAAACCAACTTCTAAATTGATAAAAAAAAAAAAAAAATTAGAGATATTTTTACATTTAAACTAGCACTCTTGTTGATCACTAATTACATTGGGTTGATAGCAACTTTATGTAGCGATGAAACTTAATAAGGAAGTGGAGAGATAGTGATATCATAGCCTAAAATAAACTCCTGGATAATAAAAAATAAAGATATTTTCACACCTTGACTCAAGTTGTTGTTGAACACTAATTACATTGACTCGTTGTTGTTTATGTGTGAGGCAAAGCCACACTTGAGGGTGGAAACACTTTTCCCTACAAAATTTACTATGTATGGTCTTAGTTTTTGGCTTTAAGATATATGGACCCCTATAAGTTCACGTTTACCTTACACAACATACAATGTCAGACCTTAAGTCCTAGATGGAAGACGCATAAACCCTCTGCAGTGAGACATTTGGTATTTAATAGCATTCGAAGGAAGGAAATGCTAATGTTTATCAAAATCCCAAAAAGGGAGACATGATAGATGAATTATTGTCCCTTTGAAAAGGATTCCCACCTTGACTATTCACACTTATATGTAAATTACTTTGTGATATTATAGTAGTCAACTTTCCATAACATATTTTAAACTTATTATCAATACAACAAATCAACAAAATAATTCTTCTTAATTTATAAATCACATCATATGGATTATTTAATTACTATAATATAAAACATATTGTAATAGAAAATGCATACATTGTCACACCATACATACAATTCATTCTAGAAAGACTTGATGTGGAAAAACTCCAATAAGTGAAGTGAAGTATTATGGCTTTCTTTTAAGTCAAATGAGAATAAATGGAAAAATATAGTGATCATTAAGTTCATTGTAAAAATATGAAACATTATGGTCTACTACAATTCCCTATAAAATTATCCCTCCTTTTCTCTACAACCTATCTACTCCTCTTTGCAAATACTTTACTATGGAACATCAAAATTGTTGGAATAGGCACTAAACCCATTTCCCTCCTTTCAAGTAAGGTTTTAAACACATTTCCTTGGTTGTTAGGGTTAGGGTTTTGGAATCTAATAATACTTCTAGAAGCCTCTAGAAAATTTCCATATCTGACTAATTCTACATCCTTCAATCATGTTGAATTGGTGAAACTTCCACATGGACCCATTGATTTTCCATGGTGTGTTCTAAATTGATAATTACTTCTAATGGTTAAGTTTTTTTCTTATTGAAACTGATAATTACTTCTAATGATTAAGTTACTTATTATTATCCATCATTAAGCAATTACACAGGATGCATTAACCATATAACATAGATGAAAATAAGATCATGAAGAGAAGGCCAAGTAAGAAACATAAGTGTTTTATCCTAGGAAACCCACCAAGGGTGAAAAACCCAGCAATCCTTTCCTTAAGAATCAAGTCAACAAGAGAAACATCAAAGTAAAAACCATAGCCAAACCGACCAGCATAATGTTCATCAAGAATTCAAGTCAAATCCCTCCTCAATATTCTCATTAACTTGGTTAGGGTCTGCAACAAAGTTCTCAAATTCAACCTCTCTTCTACACAAAAGTGTGTACCCTACCTCAGAAATTAAACACAGAAATTTGGCCAAGCTTTGTCACATGTGCAAGTTGCATCGAAGATGAATTCCACACGTCTGAGATCCTTTTCTTTCTTTCTTTGACTCAGTCTTCCTCTCCTTGACTTTGACCTTCTTCATCTTGACTAGGAGCAGAGATAACCTTTATCTTGTGTGAATTGAATGCCTCTTGGTGGAGGTACAAGTGGCATATAAATAGTATTCTTGAAGGGGATGAATAGGTGCCACTTGGGGGTCAGGCCGACTTCGGCTTCTTATGGAGCCAAAACTACAAATTCAAAATTCAAATTCTCTTTTTGAGAAGGATATGAAAAACATGCCTTATATTTTTCTTTTTGAAAAATTTAATTTTCTTTTGAGCATGAAGAACATGCTTTACATAAATAAAATGTATTATTACAATCAATTATCATAATTATGAAGATCAACCATAGCTACAAAATTCAACAAGACCCACTATAATTAATAATTGGATTTTTACCTTGTTGATGACATAACGTTTGTACACAAACTTTGTCTAAGGAAAATAACCCCCACCGGAAAGCCATAAAGTTGTAGAACATAGTGAGGATCTTCAAGAAAATTTTCCTCGAGGTTAGAGACTGTAAAAATTCTATGTTTTAGACCATGAATCAAAGGACTTTTAGTTTTGGTCCACTAGTAGATTTAATGAACTTAATACAAATTACAACTTTTTTAAGGAGATAATACAAATTACACCTATAGATGGCAAATTATGTGTTCACTTTTTCAAAATCTCATTAAATTTATGTCGTAAATGTGAAGATCTAATTTAGATCTACATCATATAGAGAAATTATTAGGATCCCAACACTTTAAATAACATTATCAATCTACATACATACAATGTACACTAAGCATAGGCATGAAGTATGGCTACCAAAGTGATACTAATGATGAGGTATATGATAACCTCTAATAAATTTGGAGAATAGCTTCCAAATAACCTAAGCACATACATATATCCAAATCATAAGCTTGTATATATAATAATGTCTCTATTGACCTCTATATATATGCATATTCATACAAATTACCCATATATGCCCACTACAAGTTGATCATACTGACATACACATTTGCAACATATATGGCCCCATTAGGGTCATACACAATACCCCCTTCAAAAATATTTATCTACAAAGCTTTGTGATTAAGGGACATGTGATGATAGTGGAAAATATAATTTATTGATACTTTTCTCTCTTGTTGCCACTAATATTGAATTATTTTCAATGTAAACCTTGATAACCTCTTTTTAGTTAATTGAATTCATTGTTGTAGTTTCTCTAGTTTGTTGTAGTTTCTCTAGTTTGTTCAAATACAAATTGCATTTTTGCATGATGTTTTATATTTATTGCTTTTTTTAACCTTCTTAAAAATGCCCCCTTTAAGTATTTTGACAGTTTTGTCACCTACAGTCTTCAATATATCTTGATTTGATAATACTTATTTCTTCTTTTCATCTCTTAACCCCATTAAATAGTATTTTATTATAGTTTTATCATTTAAAAATTCCTTCATCCTTATTTTCAATCCTTACTTGGATCATTTTTTTCATTGTCGTTCTTCTTTCACTTTCCTCAATCTTTATTTTATTTTTTCATATCCTTTGATTGCAATTTCCTTATCCATCTTCTTAAGAACATTTTTCTTAATTCTTCCCAATTAAAAAAAAGGTATTTAGATCAAGTCTATTCGATCACTCCATAGTTTACCTTCAAAAGAAACTTACAAACAAAGGGCTAATATAATTTTCCCTTAAAGTTCTTCATCTATCTTCTTAAGTTCAACCTATATTGTTTCCAACCTTTCAAGTCTTACTTCATTTGGAGCTCCCTACCTAAAGCTATAAATCAAACCATTAAGAAAAGATCTTGTTTGAAGATGCCCAAACTAGGAATTGTTCGCTCTTATACCCATTGTTAATAAATTAATATAAAGTGGCACAATAACCTCACATACACATAATGCTAATCAAATATGAGCATAACACAATGTCAAAAATGATAATAGAGATGAGTTACATAATAACTCCATATACAGTAAGAGAAAAACACCCAAATGTCACTAGTACATCAATATATCAAAATCATTAAGGCATGTTTTATATTTTTATGACTATACTAACCTTTATATATACATCTCTAACTCATTGCTCATTTGCACCCACCATTGGAACAATTTATTATCACATAAACATTTGACCATATATGTGCCCCCATTAAGTCATGCAATATTGGAAAGCTTAGGCTTTACAAATTCAATCCAATTTAGAGACTTGGGAGAAGGGTAATATGATTGATTTGATTGTTTGTTAATAAAAAATGGAAGGCATACAAATTTAAATATTGTAAAATTAAAGCAAAGAAAATAAAATTGTAGTGATGATAACACATTTGTCATATTATGCAAGTACTTGATAGGAAATTCATTTTTCCTTGGCTTTTGCATTGATTGGAATGTAGCAATAACAAATAATATGACTCCTACTACTCATGTTTGATCTATTACTGTTTTCCCACTTGATATACCTGAGAATATGTTACAACACTAAAGGTAGAGGGATTGTGCATACATAATCGTGACACCTCGCTTCATTTCTTATTATTAGTCTTAACATTAAGAAGCACATCACCAAGCTTATATGCTAAAATTTATGAAAAATAATTCATATATTAATGTCCACTGAATGCAAAGATTGCCCAATTGCACTAAACTTGGAGTCATGAGAAGTCTGAATGAGACTCCATGGATTACATCACAAAAATAAACTTGAAGGTAAGATAATAAAAGTGAAATAGATAGAAGATCAAACTCATCAAAATGGGGAACATCATCAGGGAGACTCGTGAAGAAGAAAGCCCCACAATAAGAGAATAGGCAGGTTGTGCTAGACAAACACTTCTACCATTTTAACAACACAAAAGCGTGTTTGTTGGAAACAAGGTGAATTTTTCCCTGAGGCCTTATGTGCCTACTATTGCCTAACCCAATATATTTATCAATGGTCTCTCTTTGCTTGAGATGTTTAATATTTGAAGAAGCATATATGCTAAAATTGATGAAAATAATTTATATATTAATGTCCAAGGAATGTTAAGATTAACCCATTGCACTAAAGGAGTCATAAGAAGTTTGGATAAAACTCCATGGATTACATCGGAAAAATAAACATGAAGGTAAGATAATAAAATTTGAATAAACAAAGATCCAACTCATCAAAATGGGGAACATCATCAAGGAGACTCTTGAAGAAGAAAGTCCCACAATAAGAGAATAAGCATGTTTTCATAAACAAACACTTCTACCATTTTAACACCATGAAAGCATGTTTGTTCAACACGAGGCCAATTTTCCCCTGGATCTACAATACCTTATGTGCCTACTACTCCCTAACCCAATATGTTTATTAGGGGTCTCCCTTTACTTGAGATGTTAAAACATTTGAAGAAGGAAGCAATCAACCTAGTGTTAAGCATTTTGTACGACTTGTCTCTAAAATTCATTAATGCAAGTTGAACACCTTTTGAAAAAAGGGGATCCATGAAAGCTTTCAAGGTATCATTGCGTATGTGAAGAGATAGTCGAATCAGCTTTGATCTCATAATAAAGGGGGGGCTCTAACATGCATATGATTACAAAATGCTCCGCAATTCCATGCTCTAAAGAACATAAATGATGGGGATAGTGCTTCTAAAGAATATTATGCTATATCTTAATGCAACACCAATGGAATGAGAGTTGTGCTAGAGGAATCATCTCAGTATAAGATAGGTGGAATCTAATGGCCTTGAGAGGTTTTATGTATGCACTGCTAAAGTAAAGATGTAAACTGAACTAGGTGATTGAGCTTGGGGAAGGCATCTCTTCGGGTTCCAAAAACATGGACCCAATGTATCCTCTGTAGGTTTTAGCCCCAACACTCTTGTTTATCTTTGCCTTTGAAAGTCATGGAGCATCCACTGGGGAGATAAATGCAAGTATACTATTATATTGAAATTTATTAGGCAAGGCAACAAAGATACTCTGACATAGTCCATTCCACATTATGAATGTTGTATAGAAGACATTGATGCTACATATGGGTACCTAAGGCAACCAAATTAAGACACGACCATCTACTTGAACCTATATATCATTGTCACCCTTTAGAAAAACACCAAAACAATAAATAGGACGATACAAAATTTTACAATAACAACAAAACAAGTACCATTTCTATCGAACGACAATCTATTGTTAAAACATATAATCCCCAAATCTCATATCCACACAAACAAATAAATATGTGACCCACTAAAATCAAAAGCACTACTTTAAAAAATAATGATGAGACCCATGGAACATTGGAAAGTGCAAAGGGGATGCAAAAAGGGGCGGGCACAAATACACTTGTTGAGACAATTGCACTATGGGAAGTACTTTTTCTACAAAGTGGCCCCACATTGAGTCTATGATGTATTTGGAGACTCAAAATTGATTATGGACTAGGTACATATGCAGCCTTATTTCGCACCTCATAAACTCATTAATTGGGCGAAGAGAATCAAAGTGATTATGGAATGGTTCAGTGACTTAACATTTTCATATATATACATGGAGCGGAACACAATTGTTGATGCTTTATCAAAAAAAGGCCTCAACAAAACACCTTGTGATATTTTTTTACTATGCCTTCTCTAATGATACATTACACATCTTGGGGCCTTTCCACTTGCCATAGACTCTTTGGTCACTTGGGAACAACTACAATATTAGAATGCATTTTCTTCATACTTTTTGTGATGGTTATACATAATATGTATATCTAGATAGGATACATATCAGGACATATGGTTTGCATATCTGCATATCTTTACAATGTTTTCTTTTAGATAATAATTAAATTAGTAATATATGTAGCTATATAGTTGGGTGTGATATCTCTATTAGAAAAATGGACGGGCAAAATTCACATGGGAATATATCTGAATTAAATGATATATATATGTGCACAATGTAACATCTTTTTTAAATAAAAAGATGTGAGTTTTTTCTTTCATAAAAGGGGTAAAAAGGAACAGCACCACTAGATGGGTCCACTTACAAAAGCTAGTGACAAAATATTCAAGAAGGGAAGAAAGTACGATAAATATTTATTTCATGACAAAAAGATTTCAAACTGAGAATGAATGCTTCTTGACTTGTGATCCTTGGCTTTGGATTACTTGTACTTGCAGTCACAGTGGATTTAGGGGTCTTTCTTTATGAACGCTACCTTTGAAAATCGTGCCATCATTCCTTTCAAGCCTTTGACTGCCATTGCTCCATTGAATATCTAGAATCCAGAGTGCATCTTCCGCACTGAATGAAATGTAATTTAATCACACAAATTTCCCATCGCCGTATATGGACAGGCAGAATCCAATCATCATCATCATCAAGCAGCTAACAACCTCCTTAATCTTTGAATATCAATTTTCAATTCAAATCTGCCGACGTGACAGCGGCTTTTTAACGATCAACTTCCAAATAAATGAAGAGATATGAACGTCTATTGGAAGAATTTGATGGCAGTGCTTGTTCAACGACGTCATCAAATCTGTCACTGTTGCACGGATGGCATTCCTCTCCTTCAGCGCAGCCGCTGGATTCCGGAGGCTGGAGCTGCTCGATAGCAGGCCTGGAATTTGAAATGTATTTGAAATAATTAAAACTTTTGCAACGTTAAAAGTGAGGGAAACAATATATATAGCTAGTGGTTCATTAATGGGCGGTGCCACTTGTTTTATAATGTACTTAGTGAGTTTTATAATGTAATTAGTGAAATTGGACGGCTGACATATACTGCTTAGCTGCATATATATTGTTAGTTCAAAGTGAAAGGTAAATTTGACCTACATTTATGCTATCTTCATTAGAAACAGTAAGGATTTGAAAAAAAAAACTCAGATTTTATGACATAATTATGATTGGTTTTTCCTTATCATAGATGTTTTTCTTTACTTCTAAGAGATGAAATATGTACCAAAGGAAGTTGGTATTCCCAATTTCACTAATAAATTATTTTCCTCAACCATTCTTTACTATTATTTATGTATAAGTTGTGAATTTGTATAATTTTTAATAAAAGAGAAAATAATGTTAATATATTTTAATACATTCTCATTTCCTTTAACTAAGGTATATATTAATACAAAATTAGGAGTTACGTGGATTTTTCAAAATGATCGCCGAGGATTTAGATTCTCCTCAACATAATGTCACTAGCTACCAGAACAAAATAGTTGTATGCATGCCCAAAAAACTAATGATTCCCAAAGCCCAATTTACACCAAAACCAACACGAGAACAAAAGAGTTCCTATGCATGCCCAAAAAATTAATGATTCCCTAATTTATATCAAAACTAACACTAGAACTGGCACTCTCATTACATAGCAGTCTCGGACATTGCTTCCATTGAAAACATTAAAAAACATAATTTTTATATTTTTTTTAATTTAAATCCAATCTCATTTGAACCAAATAAGCAAAAAAAATGTGATAATTTTACTCAACCTAGAAAGTGTAATTTGAATGTCCTATATCCAATACCTCACAAATCGAATATTCCACTCGAAACACATAGCAAGATAAGAAGAAGATGACAAGACAAAATAACGCAAAATAAAGCAAAATCTGCAAAACATCCAACCTATATGAGGATAAAATAGTTCATTACATTGCACTTGCCCTAGATCCACAGGTTCATTCAGATTTGGGCAATTATTTATTGTCAAACCACTTGAACCCCTTGCCCCCCCTCCTTTTTTAATAATTCTTAACATGATTTTCATTGAAAATGAAACTTGAGGAACAAAGGATGGCCATAATTGGCCATCCACCTTTAATTCACCAAACTTCAGGATGCAACTCTTATTGACACATTCATCTACTTCTTCACTTTTATCTCGTAAAACATGGAAATAGTTCAATGAGGCCATTTCTTTTGTGACAATGTGATTTAATATGTTTTCTAATATCTTATCCCTAGAAGAATATCCTTTTACCATGTGTTGAATAATTAAAATGGAATTCCCCAACATTATAAGAGAAGGAACATTATTTTCTTTAGCTATAAGGAGGATTTCTAGAATACCATAGGCTTCTACCTGATTATTTGTCATCTTTCCTAATCCCCATGAGTACTTCCATACTTTAGTTCTATCGAGGTCATAGAGTACTCCGCCCCCTCCTTCCACCCATTTTATAAAACTAGGACATGGGGGTGGGCTTCAATCCACTTATGTGTACATGGTCATGAATATTGTCTCTCTGGGTGCAACCACTACCTCAAACTGTCCCCATGGTACTAGGGAAGCCCTCATGGGAACCATATTTATCTTATCTTATAATTAAAAACAATGTCTTTCTTTATTGATAACTATGGCTCTAGTATGGATTGGTGTCATCACAATTAATATTAAGTACAAATCAAACATCAATCTGCACTAAATGGTAATGTATCACAATAGTCTTATAAGAAATATGTTGTTATTCAATATTAAATTTGACTAAGGTTACCAAAATGATATGCAAATAAAATAGTGTACCATCTACAAACACATTTTCTTTTGTTTTGATGTAATTAGGAGGTAGCGTCCCTTCTTTAATTTAATTTTATTGTTATTGTTATTTGTATGCCATTAATTGTTTGTATTTGAACCAAGCTAGCTAGTGTGTTGATTTTTCTTTATATGTTGTTAAGACTTACTATGTTGATCCCTCAAATCTCCACCAAAATACACCTTTTATATTTACGAATGGCAAGGGACAGAGGATGTTAATTGAACCCTTTTTACACGATCATTAGTGAACACCACTCTATGCTATGTAAAAACTTTGTTGTTGTAATAAGCATGTGCTTGTGTTGGTAACAAAACATTGATAAGGGATTATTGATGCATCATAATAGTTCAGATCATTGACAACCCTTTGTTAGCATATTAAAGTAGTTAACCCAATGACATTATTGATGTTATGTACCCATCACATGACCAAAAATGTTGTATTGAGTCACCCCTTCTTCACTCTATATTATAGAATGCATAATTCCTAAAAGTCAGGGCAAGATCCAACAAAAGACAACATCTGAAACAATGCGAAGAAAGTAACTTGTAATGCTTAGCTAAAGTAAGCCCCATAACATTATTAAATTTTTCTGATACTTAAACTGGGATAAATTTCTATTAAAAATATAATTATTATGCTCAGCCAAATATATTAGATGACAACTCTAAGAATCATGTTCCACAAACATGCCCAAACATGCCTTACTCCATGGTGCAAAGGTATTTTAAGATTGATTGCAAAGAAAGGAATAGGTCTCACTTTAGCTTGGAAAAATAGCTTTGTTTTGGAATATTAAATATAGCTCCATAATAAATAAGAATATATAGGAAATATAACTGATAGTGTCTAAATTGTCCCCACATGTTATATTGCGAAGGTTCCATAAATCTTCATCTCAATATATTATTTCAGGTGAAATTTCATTTTCAACATGATATGAATTCTCCTTCATAATTTTATGGGATATTGTGTGCATGTCATTCAATTGTAGGCTTGATATTTTGGGCTTGAGAGGATGGCCCGATAAAAGTTGAAAAGCGGGCTAGGAAGTTTGAGGTTGGGACTTTGGAGCAACACCATATTGACAGATTTAGACTTCTAAGTCTGACCATTAGTTTGGCTAGAATCCATGACACCGTCACTAGTGGCCTATTTGAACGGTGATGCAAGAACATAAGAAGATTTATTTCCAAGCACCTGGGCCACTCGGTCCATCCTACGGGAAGTTTAAATAGCCTCAGCACAGTTACAACATTTGACCACCATGACCCCCTCAAGTCCTTCTCTAAAGAGTTAATAAAAGGTTTAGCTAGTTTGAATTGAAACATTTTATGGGCATTAGGGGAAGCATGGAGAGCAGACCTCCATATCTTCACACATTCAACACAGAATTGATTAGGCTTTTACTTGGTGAGAATGAAGTCTCTCCCCCTGACAATAACCAAAGGGCCTAACTAACAGAAATTACCAAATTCTAGCCAATAATACCAATCTAGAGAAAAACCTTTTAAGGTCCCAGGGAAATACATTATCACAATGGCATCCCAATCCATAAATTCCCACACCGCATTGGCATAGTCATGTGATAACTAGGATTTTACTTTCCATCATACTTGGGCAAACAAAGAAATGGTCTAAGCAACTCGGTGTCTTTGATCTCTCCGTCCAAGGGTTCTTTGATCTCGTAATGGAACTGGGATTGATTTCGCTTCCGTTGCCCTTGATGTTAAGCCTTTTTATATATCTTTGTCTCAAGAGTTAGACTCTCTAAAACGAGTATAATACTCTACTCCACAATCGTGAATTGTATGAGCTAGGGTCTCGCTCATCAGAAGCTAGAAGTACTAGCTCTTGGTCATTAAAGAAAACTATTGCTGCTCAATTCAAAATTATTAAAGTGTTAATTAATAACAGGCCTTGGATTATTCATGTAAAAAGCCTCCAAATGATAATAGATCTCTTTGCCCAGATCTACTTACATTGTCTCTAGCTTTTCTCGCTTCAATGCTCCATCTACTTCTGGATCTATAGAAAAAATTATCACATAAAGCACTGGCTATGGATAAGTGAACTATAAATATGTTTGATCTGGAATGCTTTTATCTGGTACAAGAAGAGATACTAGGAAATATGATATTGCATCTGGTTCTACTTCTCACTCTTGTCCTACTATTAGTATATATGCTCCTCTATTTGCTGGTGGTGTTAAGACTGAACCTATTGATCAAGTTGCTTCACCACTAGTATCTTAGTAAGTTCCAGTTTCAATTGTTATCCCATTAAGAAGCATAAGTACAAGTTGTAGGAAATGTAGTTGACCTCATTTGGTCAGGAACGGTGAGATGGGGATTCTAAAGCTGGCATTTTCACCACCTAATAAAATAACCAATCTGAATGTTCTTATGTACCATTACTCACTAGATACTCATACAAACCAAAAGAATAACGTAAAAAAATATTTAAATTAAATTCATACGTTGTTATTGATGATATAAAAGTGTAAATATTAATGCCAAGTACATATTCTCAATTTCAATGCCATTGATTCCTTTAAATCATATGATTATCATAAAGAGAAACCATACAGCTAATTTCCAAATCAAATGCCTAAACATCAAATTCATAAAAAAAATACTAAATAGTAAGTTCAATACCTCAAAACCACAAGGCTTAAATATTTAAATTAAATTCATAAGTTGTTATTGATGATAAAAAGGAATAAATATTAATGCCGAAGTATATATTCTCATTTCAATGCCATTAATTCCTTTAAATCATATAATTATCATAAAGAGCAAACATACACCCAATTTCCAAATCAAATGCCTAAACATCAAATTCATAAAAAATTTACTAAATAGTAAGCTCATTACCTCAAAACCACAAGGCTTAAATATGTAGGTCTATGCTCTAGCAGGTGTCAACAAACAACAAAGACAACTCCACAATAGAAATGATTAAGAGCCCAATGACCCCATACAGGAATAACCAAAAACTCCAAACAACAATGACAACAAATTGAAACACCAAAAGATGAATGAAAATGTTTGGTTGTTATTTTATAAGAAATTTAGAGGTTTATGGCATTTTTTTTTAATAATTTGAGCATGTTATTTACAAGATAGGCCACAATTAGGCTTCATGCATGGGGATTCATTTTTTTTTGTTTTATTTTTAATTGACATTTTCATTTCAACTTCTAATTCATGGGAACAAATTCATGGCCTCTTTAGTCGTGTGGAGGTTTAAAGAAGCCTCAGGAAATGTTTGTCACTTCCAAATTTCAAGGAGAATAATGCTTCATAAAGTGAAATATTTTACTAATTTCGAAAATTTATTTATACATTTACTAATTTCAAGGACGATGAATGTGATATAGAGAAATCAGTTTGTTAGAACAAATGACTGAATCATTAACCTAGACTAGTACACACACAATACTAGTATACATAGACCCATGTTTTGCACCCTCCAATCATAAAAAATCAATCATACACCTTACTGCAAGAACCGTGTCTCGCATGGTATTGTTGTTACAACAAAATACCATGAAAAAATCCATATAAAAATATAAAGCATTGTAATTTAGCAAAACCATAATTTCTACAAATTTTATGACACTATGCCATAACATAATTAATTATATCTCACCATCCTACAATAATCATCGACCATGGTAAAGAAATGAGTCAAAATACATACACAACGAAGAGAATTTTATCTTTAAGCAAAATCAGCATTCACATTTTGTTTACAAAACTATGCCATGACAAAATAAACTAGAACGTCAAATTGTTAAATTGGTGTTCCACTAGAGTCATTGGCTCATACACTTAAAAAATAAAAAATGACAAACAAAATAGGGCTTCATTGAGAAAGACAATTATTTCTAGGTGTTTCTCCTCCATGGCTATATTCTCTATAACTTCCAATGCTTCACCATGAACTGATACAAAATTATCCTCTGCATCAACAACTGGCACTTCACTTCCAGACATTCCCTATTCATATAAAATTAAATAATAATCTCAATCTCAGGGCAATTTTTTTATAAAAGACCAAAAGAACACAAGGATCATTAACCGACTTCAAATAAAACAAAAGTCCAGTGCAATGGACTGAAAATATGTGAAGCTAGGACATTAAGCAGAAGGGTGTTAATTAGCTAGGGCTTGAAAAGAACATGGTCACAACTGAGCAATGTTCTTTACATATAACATCCCAAATGCACTACGAAACCTAAGTACCATGTAGTAATGGACATAAATTGCAGTACAATTAAGAAAGCATAAACACATATTTAGATCATCTTCTAAAGCAGATATAGGTGAATGTGGATCTCCTTTGAGAATGGAAATTGAATCTTTTTCCATTTTTAAAATCTACATTGTGAATGTAAAAACAAAACCCATTATTTTGTATTCCAAAGTTCAATATCATATGAATAACAAACATGGCACAGTAAGGATATCCAAGACAATAAACTATGACTCAAAGCTTTTAACCTTGCAATAAAACTATTTATATAATCATTATATCTTGATCAATCAACTTGGAACTGGTGTCCTTGTTAAGCCATGGTGCTTAACATAATTTCAAATATATGATCTCATTATAGAAAATTTAAAAACATTCATTTCAAGAGACAAATTTTTGGGAGATGAAAAGAATAACTACATTAATAATTTAAACAAAGATATTCAATCATAAATAAATCAATAACATCACGTTCCCTCTCTAATAATAATTTGGACAAATGACCAATATGACTAAAAGGATTGCTAAGAAATTATTGGTTGAATGAAGCTAATAATACACATTATTAAAAGTGATTTTCTAGTGATTCAAACAACAAACCTAAAGACTCCATTTATGTATATGCTCCTTGGTTAACAGATATGCTAAATACTAATTATGATAGGTCCAATGAGAATTTTAGAAAAGTTGGCAAGTTGAATCAAAAGCGACTTTACCATGAAGGATGCATATGATTAAATTTGTGGTATCCACTATTATGACTTAATTCAAATAAAATTTAGCTTTTCCGTCAACCAAAATCGTTGCAAAAAGAAAAAGAAATGTGTTAGCATACTTAACAAAGCCACTTTGAGATTAGTGTAACTCTATGCCAATTCTCTATAAACCTAAGTTCTAAGTTTATAATTAAGGAAATCATATCAATAATTTATTTGTGGATATTTATACATAAGAAATTATCCATAATATCATTTATGTGAGGTATTTGCAATTTTCTATGACTTAGGATACATGAATCCATAAGATTAGAAGCTTGCAACTTTGTCAACTCCAGTAAACCACTAGTAATTTCTTTTAATCTCATTTGGGAGCTTGAAATCGGAATAGTATGATAAATTTGCAATTATAATAATCTAATATTTATTAATTAGGTCCCAAATGAAACAAACAAATATTAGGTCCCAAATGAAACAAACATCAAACTAGGGTTTAGTGACTTTATAAAATTTAAATGAGATTTGGAAACCCACACACCACTTTACTTAACATAAATGTACATAAATCACCATCAACTCCACTACATCACACTTCTTTGAACCAACATGAAATTTTAAAGATGCATTATTGAGACTTCCAAACCATGTACCTTTGAGCCCAATAGTAAATGCCACTTATGCAGCTTGAATACTAGTTTAACCATAAAGCTTTGTATACACATAAGTATTACATGTGTCAAATGGTTTACCATTTTATGAACTCATTTAAAAAACAGTATGCACAATTCAATTTATAATCCAAGAAAAATATACTTTCTTAAATATTTAATATATAATTAATACCATAAAATTAAATATATATAACAAATATATATTATTTGATGTATAATTAATACAATAAATTAAATATAAAGAAAATATTAATAATTATAATTATTTTATGATATTATATATTAAAATTTGTTAGAATTAAATATATAAATGTTTTAATGGTTATTTTCTCCAAAACACTTAATCTTAAGAAAAACAAAATAAAGAAGTATTAAATTTTATAGTTGAGTTTTTGAATTTATAAAATTTTAATAAAAATATTAAATTTAATTATTTAATTCTTTAATTTTACAAGGAAATGATTCTATAAATTAACTAAAAAGTTAAAAAGAAATCATAAAACCATTTAAATATATGTATGTAATAACATATATAATATAATATTTAGTAAAGCTCATAAGGGGCAGTTTAATTAGTGATCGTCACTTTATGCAAAATTATGTAAATTATGAGATTCAAGGTTCAAATTACTTTTGGGACAAGTCAACAAAAAAAATATAACATCCAGTAACATATTATAGGTATAAAGGAAGTATCAAGCCCCTATATGTTATGCAACTTGCAACTCTATGTATCTTCTTAGTTGCATCCCCTCATGCTCAGCGGCCCTGTAGCCTTAGGTGCTTTTGCCTGCCTACCAGATTCCTTGACCTTCCTCTTGGATTCGCTGAAGAGTTTCCCTCTCATTACAAGATACATCTATATGGATCCCCTCATCTAGATCTCGGTCCAGAGCCCCCATTTGAGTTGGCGGAAACTACGGCCAGTATTACCTCCCCTTCCCCTTTGGATCAAGGGATTGTTGCTTTTAACTCTATAGTTTCAAACGGCCCTAAATTTCAAAAACCACTGCATCTCGATTCGTCAAGAAGCTATATGAGATCCCCAAGGTTGAAATTTGTGCCCCTCATGTCAACCTAAGAGCTCTCTAGTTATATATATATATAGACAATATTCCTCAATAATATGTAGACAATATTCTTCCTAGTCAATTTTATTTGACAAAAAGAAGAAGAAGAAATCCATTCACTATCATTTAAAATTGGATAAGTTGCATCGAAGAATTCTTCACATTTAGAAAAATTATCTAAAACATTGAAATCCTTCATTTTGAAAGTGGTTAAACATGTCCGAGGATTTGGTCCTAAGCAATTATTTTCTTAACATCTAGCATTAGTAAGTTGTGACAACTTATTTACTAAGATCACAGAAGGAACTAGAGATAGTGAGGTAGAGATTTCAAGAGAAAACGAGAAAGGTAAAGTTGTAAAAATGATGATCCACTCACACAAGTCATCACCAACTCGGAAGGGAAGAGAAAAACTAGGCAAACGGGGAAGAACCCTACAACAATACAATCCTCATCAGCTCAAGAGACTCGTCATAACTCTCCCTTAGCATTCAGAAAACAAGAAATAACTACAGTAAGAGGAGAGAATAATGACTGAAATTCTAGTGGAGATGATGGTGAAGAGCCACACACTCATGTTATTTTAGAAAAATCTCATGATGTTGTGAATTTGTCAAAGAGTAACAAAATTTCTAGTAACAAATGATCACAGTAAGCAGAAGGACCCACCAACATGGAAATAGATAATGTTATAGTCCCTGATTGGGTAGCATTATGTCTTGTAGATAGATTGATAATAGTAGAATAATTGGTTATAGAGAAGCCAACCATTCTTTAATAGCAATCATTAACCATGCATAATGCCCACTATGATAAGGTTGGTAAGAAGTTACAAATTGAAAAGGTGCATGTTAGAAAAAGAAGGTGACAAAGAAATGAAAGTATGAGGTAGATGTATCGGGACTTGGTCCTATCAAACTTCTTAAATTATGAAGGTTTTAGAGAAATTACATGCAAATGAATTCTTTAACAAAATATAAAATATACAATGGTGAAAACAACAAATATACACAAAGATTTTTCTCCTATAAGCCAAAACTGGGAAAACTAGATTGATTTTTCATTATATTCCTTCCAATGTTACAATACATTATATACATGTCGAAGCATTCATAGACCCCCAATCCATTAACCCTTGATTAAAACATAACCATAGTTCCCTTGATCAGATCTACAAAATACCATGGGAAAAACCATCATGCCCAAAACCATGCACAAAAACCATGCGCAAAACCATGGCTGGGTCTACCCACCATCCTTGGATCCTGCCCCCAACCTTGGGCCTGCCTAAAAAAAAATTAGGCCACTACCCTTAACCGCATATGGGGGGTTGTTGCCCCCCTGCGACCCTTCGCTACACTTGATGCAACACAACAACACCTAGGGCTAGTCGTGCAAAGAATATAACATATACCCAACAAATTACGTATGACTATAAGTGATTGCCTTCCTCATTTTGTCACAGAATAAGAAATTGAAAACATGCGACTGAAAAGGAAAATCAATGAGCTTAAAGAAACTCTCAATCCTAAACCTTTTTTCATGCTCCCTTTGGCTACTGTAGCCCCAAATCCCACACCACCAATCACAACCAACACAAAAAATAGAGTTAAGAAAACAACTAAATTATTGAAAGGGATTAGGACTTATGTTGTAGTAAGTATCAATAAGTGATTAAGCATCATTGAAGAAACATGAGACATATGCTTATATTTTAGAAATCTCTCTTAGATGGTTTCTTGTTTTACAGATTATTCGCAAAGGGACCTAGAACATTATTAGTATTTTTCTAAAAATGACTTTAAGACATTCATTACCAAAATTGCTACACATAGTGATTTAAAAAAAAACTCAATAAGAGTTTTTGATATGGAAGGAATAAAGCATATCAAAGTGAGATGGTCCTCTAGAATCAAAATGTTGAAGGATGTTATTTACGAATGTACAAAAATTAATGACCAAAGGAAGAATGACTTCTTTAAAACAATTAAAGTTCTCGAAGATCTTCAAGACCCAAGAATAATCAAAGGCTCCATTTTAATTACAAAAGATATGTTACAAAAAGATTTAAAGGTCATTGAGACATCATGGAGTAATGAGTTTGATAGTTTAACATAGTTTTTGAAGGAAGAAATCAAAAAGTGGTTAGTTATATTTTTCTATGGGAATAAAGGTCAATTATCTTTGCATTAAGGGTAAAGCAAGTTATAATTGTTCCAGCTATGAAGGAGTATATTGAAGAATGGCTTAGAAGATCTTCAAAGGAAATGATTAATCTTGAATAATTGCCACAGTAGTTACATTAATAGATGTATGAAGCCATATATATAGTCCAACATTTGATATTGTCGGGAGAGAGGATTCATTCCATTAATCATCCTTCTGTAATTTTCTGGGAATTATATATTTTATTTGAAGCAATTCCCTATTATTTCTTCCCAATATTAAATCACCTAACTTTGTGAATTGAGTTATATAATTGTAAAGTTGACCCTTGACTGCATTTCTTTATATTCTTTTAGATTATTATATAATATTTATTGATCCATGGGAGGTCCATCCCAGTCCCCTAGGGATGAATGCATTCAAGTTACATTTAAGTATAAGGAATTTTGTAATGTCCTTTAGGCACCCACTTTATCCAAATTTCAATTTTCAAATGTTTAATATTATTTTGACTCTCATAATGAGCTATATCCGGGAGTACATGACATTTGTAGCTTCATGGACTTTTGATTAAGCATTGATATCTTATGAATGATCTCCTATGATTATTTGTGATATTGAATGAATGGAAACATTTTAGAGCTCTATGAAATATTTGGATAATTTCTTTATTTTCTATATATGCATTTTCTTTAAATGTGTTTTCCTCATGAAATTTGAATGGATGTGTATTATGGAACTTAATCATTAGTCAGATAATATTTACTTCTAATATTATTCTTTCTTTTTTTTAATCGCCTCGTCCACTCATACGTGAATATATTGAATGTTTGAATTATCATTTTTAGTTTATTAAAATTTCTGAGAGTGTAAAAGAGGAGTACCATCTCTATAAAAATGTAGAGAGAACATTGATAAGTCCCTTGGAAGTTGACTATGGTCCTTATAGGAAAAGAGATCAACAAAGCCCTAAACATTAATTGAGCATTAAAGATTTAGTTTTTACTCCCAAACCCATGGTTCAAGTTACAAGACTCGTCCCTATACAAACCGATCCTTAAAATTGGTTCCATGACCCTCATGTATATTAAGTTTCTATTTATACGATGTGTGTGATAGTTAAGGCGCTAATATGGATGAAAATAACTTAAGTGTAGATGATTGTACTTAAGTGAGAGTGAGAAATCTTTCAATGCATCGGATTAAGAAATCATAGGCTTAAATATATTTACATAAAAAAATTAACATGACTTTTATTACACGTAGCTCAACAAGCTTTGAGAGAAAATATCAACTTATTACAATAATAGAATTTGCTAAAGATAACATCTCAACTCACCACATTAATAAGAAAAAAGTAATTACAAACCAAAATTATTTTTATTCTATAATATGTCTTAGGTAGATATAATATGAGATGCTAAAACATATCAAGTATCCCTATGAATGATCTATACATAGATTTTAGCCCAAAAAAACATGGATTACTTGCTAAATTCTTGGTTGTGGATGTAAAGTAATGCATCAGATTAAGAAATCATAAGCTTAAATATATTTGCATAAAAAAATTAACATGAATTTTATTACATGTAGCTCAACAAGCTTTGAGAGAAAATATCAACTTATTACAATAATAGAATTTGCTAAAGATAACATCTCAACTCACCACATTAATAAGAAAAAAGTAATTACAAACCAAAATTATTTTTATTCTATAATATGTCTTAGGTAGATATAATATGAGATGCTAAAACATATCAAGTATCCCTATGAATGACCTATACATAGATATTAGCCCAAAAAAACACGGATTACTTGCTAAATTCTTGGTTGTGGATGTAAAGTATGGCTTGGGCCAAAACAACCATCCTTGTCATGTATAAGCCGTAAAATTAGGCTTGTTACTCTAGTATGGCAATGAATCCACATATAGAGTACCATGGTTCAAGGCCCTATCTAGGGATTCCAAGGCTCAAAAACATGGGTTAGACTCTAGACCCATGACTTTTAGCCCCAAACCATGCTTTGTACCAAAATAACTATCTTCATCACAACTAATCTTTTAACTTAGGCCCCAAATCCTCTCATTTGGAAAATAGTCCCTCTACAAGGTTTGTGCCACATGGTTAATAGAGTTGTACATAACGTTTGAGCCCATAAAACATGCATTTAGAGATAAAACACTAAATTTTCACCTCAAACAATGGCTTGTGTTGAAAGAACCATCCTTATCATGCATATTCCATAAATCATAAGTGTAATCATCTTGTATTTAAAATATTTCATGTACAATAATTTTATTGTGGTTTAAGGCTACATACATGGCTTTTGAGTTCTATAAACATGAATTTGAGGATAGATTCCCAACTTTTAGCCCCAAGCCATCATTTTGGCCACTAGAACCATCCCTATCATGCCAAATCATTGATAATGGGCTTCCTAAAGAGAAATTATTCGATTTATATGGCATGTATTATGGTTAAGATACTTCTACAAGGATTCCACTCCCATAAAACCTAGATTATCAATAAAAATCATAGTTTTTAACCCTAAAATAAGGATTGGGTGAAAATAAGCATCTTTGTTATGTAAAATAGAAATAAAAATGGGCCTATATTCTTTTTGATAAATATTTGATGTGCAAGACCCATAACATGGTTTACATCATTGTCCATAGTTTTTAAAAACCAAAACCATGGACAAGGGTTTAGATCCCTAATGTTCAACCCTTAACCATGGATTGGACCATAAGAATCAATGCAGTTGTTCCTAATCCTTGAAATATAATCCATATTCTTCTTATACTACAAATATTCATATGTAGGGGGTTTATACCAAGCTTGAGGTGATCACACATGGATTTTACATCCTAATAGATAAATAAAGGGCTAAAGATTTTTTATCCCTAAACTATGGTTTGGGCCACTAGAACCATGTTTTTTATTACTAATCCTTGAATTGGAACCCATAGTAGTCTCATATATAAAATATTTAAACTTTATTTTGAGAGTTAAAATAAATTAACTCTAGGTGAAACAAGAACATTTTACTTATTGGAGATTTGGCTATGATAATCAAACTTATGAGTAAATCAACAACTCCAATTGATAGAAAAAAATCAGTCTCATTAATCTAAGAATTCAAAAGGAAATATGTCATTTGAAAAATCAATATGCTACAATGTTTTATAGATGCATCATAACAAGGTGGATCAAATGTAGTTTCTACATTGCAAAAAGAGTCCTTAGATGCAAAAGGGGGTTAATCATCAACCCCATTCATTAAGTAATTTAGTATGATCTCATCAAGCACTTAAATTCCCTCCATGTATAATCTAATTGGGAAAAGAGGAATTAACTTGTAATATCAAAAATCAATGGACGCCATGAATAAGGTAGCTTTACACACTTTCTTCATAACACAATGTCAACATTATCAACCTTAAGTAGTCATGAGGATTGATGGGCCTAAAAATTGGCATCTTTTTACACCCTCATTTCCCTATTATTAATTCATTTTCATTAGCCTATAACCTTATATTAGTCCATTCTAATACTTATATGAGGAATTTAGACATCAAGTGTTTTCCATTGCATTTCCTTAATATTTTTTATGAATTTATGATTAAAGATTACAAAATATATATTTTTATTTATTTTTAAGTTAATATGCAAAGATGATGTGCCATACAAATTGTTGTGTTGGTTGGGATGCTTCCACAGGGATGTTTTCGTTACATTTACTGTGACTCCAAAGTTTGTTGTTACAACTCCAAACCCTATTGTTGCGACCCCAATAACACTCCAGTTGTTATAACTTTGACTATTGTACATTGCTGTTACTCCACAACATTGTTCTGCATTATTGCACTTCAACAGTTTCAAGTAATCAACTTGTGACACAATTTCCGAGAAAATGAGGATGAATTTGAAAATTATAAAATGTGTGCTTTGCGTAGAATAGGAAGATTTCTTAAAAAAAATAGCAAGGTTTGGGAGATACAATCATTTTTCTAAAGACGTAAAACCCAGATTTACCATTATGGTCATTTTCTAAGTTTTCCCACTTCGGCAGAAACGATTTGACCACTAGATATGCATTCTTCTTTTGTAATCAATCCAACAGACCATAGCTAAATGTGTTTTAAACAAGAAAAGCTCCAAGGGAACGTTCGTTGGGAAAATCAATATGTTTAAAGGATTTAGTTAACATTGTTGTAACAATTTCTTTTAATAAATTATTCATGAATGTATAAATACAGTGAGATATCAATGTGTAGGAAGGGGGACGCTTAGAACAACGTCCGAATGATAATGAAATAATTTATTTTTAAGCTTTTATTTTTAATTGTAATTTTATGAGTTTCATAGTGTGTGATTTACTATAGTATTTTTTTCTTGCATTAATTACTTTTAATTAGCTTAATTAATTCAGTTAATTTTTGTCATCAATGTAACAAGTGTTGATATAGAATAATATCATCACTATGTTTTATGGAGGTAGGGCCCACTCCAATATAACAGAGTGTTTCATAATTTAGATAGATTCTTTTATTCCTTGTTGTGCGATTTAATTTCTTTTATTTATTTGTAAATGTTTGCATTTTTTTATAGGGTGGCAATCATGTTTTTGCATAAATGTGATCAACATGACGATTATATTTGTTGGTCAGAGTAGGGACAAGGATTAGTCTTTTTTTTTCCTGCCTATTTTATTTACTTTCTACAAGTGTGAAATTACTTTCTTGTAAGCGTGAATTTAATTTCCAGCAAGTGTACTCTTTACTTTTCTACAAAGTGTGTATTTGATTGCAAGTGCAGTTTGGACTATGAAGTCTGTATAAACTTGTTGAAGTTTGTGACATGTATATATTCCCTCCACAAGAGTAATCATTGATACTGCAACTGCAAACAAAACCAATAAAAGTAGAAAGTGTGATTTCCATATACGGTGAGTAACTCACAGTTCCATACAAACCCCTTGTTTACAATTAAATGCACAATTTCTTGGTTTCCTTTCTAAGCAATTAAAAAAGTAACTAAAAGGCCCATCAAGGATGCATGCAGTTGGGATAATAAAATTTAAAGTGGTAGGAAGTCAAAATTATAGCATGAGGAATGCCCTACTAGAAGCCAAGTACTTGTTCATGCAGATGCCTTTGGCCATAGCTATCTTGTTATCGTTTGGTAATTTAGTAAGCAAGGAAAATTATGGACTTCTCTCTCTCGGAATATCAATATTATTTCTTGAATGTATTTTGGATTATGAAATCGATTTGGGCTTGGAGTTTGAGATAAGGAGTGCAAGCAAAGTGAGTTTTTGGCAGCCAAATTAGGTTTTTTAGATTGGGTGGTTGGTTTGTTGGCTTCTTGTCTTGGTGTATCTAACACTCTTTGGATTCTCATATTATTTAGAGTCTAAATTTGATGGATAAGGAAATCAGAGTTCCCCTACGAAATTCTTGTTGTGTTGCTACCTTCAAGCAACTTCTAGAATCTACAACTAGACCTATTTCTAAACCAATGTAGACATGGTTAGTCAAAAAAAAATTATTAGATCCCTAAAATGTACTAGTGCCAAGTCTCCATAAGATACAAGGCTCTAATAAGAGGTTGATGTGCCCAAAAAACAAAACAAAACATGAGATATATATAAAAAAGAAGTTTCAAACAATTCGAGTGGTAAAAAAGAAGTCATCATTATTGGTTTTCTTTCATTTCTTTTACTTCCCATGTACTTCGATCCATATCTAGTTCACTTTTTCTAGTTCACTTTTTTAGAGACGATTGGCCTCCAAATATGGAATGTAGTTTGGGTGGGTTTAATGTTTAAGAGTATGTGTTTCTATGTAACATGTTCAAATGCAAAAGATGAAACAATGAATATAGTGGTGCCTTGAGATTTACACAAATAAATGCACTAAAGGAAGGCCCATGACAAGAGTATAATGTTTTTATTTTATTTATTTAATATTTTTATATAAATTTTAATAATTTAAAATATATAAAATTACCATAATAAATAAATAAAATTATTAATAAATTTAAAGTAGCAATTTTATGTTTTTAAAAAATTTAATAAAATAATTTTTTTTTTTTTAATTCTTTCCTAAATATTTTTATTTTTTATATATTTCTTTGTTATTGTTTATATATATATATATAATATATATATATATATATATTACCAAATTTAAATAAAATAAATTTTATTTTAAATCCTTTCAAAATATTTTTTTTTTTTTTATTGTTTTTAAATATATATATTATTTTTTTAATTGTTTTTATTTTATTTGATGTTTGTTTTTTTATTTAATATAACAGAAATTATAAGCATTTTTTCCTTCATAAAGCTTTTTTATTCTAAATATAAATGTGGAAATTGAGTAGAAAATCTTATTATTAAAAATGAAAAGAATCATTAAAATACTTTCACAATTTGCAAAAGAAATTATTAAAAAAAAAGTAGTAAAGAGTAAAATTAATTAATTTGTTTTTTTTTAAGTTTAGCAAGATTACCTCTTAATCATGTTCAATATATCACCCTAATGGATGTGGTGAATTAAACTAGTAACTTCACATCAAAAATAATGTCTTAACAGAAAAATTTATCCAAAATCCTATAGAAAAATTTAATATGATTATTTATCCAATATTTACTTCCAATTTTACATTAATCATCATTCTTAACCTATTCATATTACTAATATTTCTTATCCTTATAATACTAATACACCTAATATTTCTCTTTGCTTTACCCTATTTCTACATCCTTATACTAATAATAATTTAACTAATATTTCTCTTTCCCTTACATTTTGTCTGAAGAAATATATATTAAGTTGATATTAGGAAGTCCCTGAAGCTATGGTCCAACAACCAGAAGTTTGATCCCAAGCAAGAAATATGTATTGAGTTGATACTAGGAAGTCCCTGAAGCTATGGTCCAACAACTAGAAGTTTGATCCCAAGCAAGACATAAAATATTTATTTGAAAGATTGATGTAGCAACTCAGAAATTATCTGACTCCATATGATCCACCTCAAAATTCTACCACGTGATCCGCGGCCCATGAGCTGTCACCATCAACGTCACCATTTGGATTTTAGTGGTCTGCTCTTCTCTTGACGGTGGCTTTCAATACCATGTGCAGCAGAGGTGTGAGAGCCATCGTTCCACAATTTATTGACAGAAATTTCCTACACCCACCCGCAATTTATTGACAATTAACACCCACAACCAACGAGAGCCAACAACCTCCTCTTCCTTTGGCTATCAATTCCACCAAATTCTGCAGACTGGACTGCCTCTTGCGTTTTCGAATAATTTTAAATAAACTTACTGAAAGAGTCTTCGTATTACAGAAAATTCTGCAGACTTGACAGCCCCTGGTACCTACCATGGAAGGCCTTTTCGTATTTTGAAATGAGTTGGTGAAACAGTCTTCGGCCGTATTCAATACTCAATTTTAGAGTACCCAATCACGGGATCTCTTACTTTGGAGACCGTAAATCTTTTTAAATACAGCAGTGATAAATCTTTATAAATTCTAATTTTTAAGGCTAAGTTATATTATAGATTTATCTTTAATTGGGATGAAATGTTTTTTTTTTGAGTGAAAAGAGATTTGATCCTCTCAATCGTACATAGATCTCAAAAAAAAAATTAGTATATATATATATATATATATTTGGTAAAACCTATGCCTAGTCAAGAACTTTTCTGGTAAATTGATTATTTTACATCATTTATTTTAACTATTCATTTTTATTTTCTAATTTTTATTTTATTTTTATTTTTATGTACTAGAAAATTTAGGAAGACAAAATCTAATGGGAGAAACTCGGAGTCCTCAAGTGAGGAGATCCTGAGGCTCCTCAATTCATTGAATTCACAAATCAATCAATACAAGTCTTCTACAATGGCATTTAGTTAGGGAGATGAAACAACCTACTAGAAAATAGAAACTCATTCCTAATGACAAACAAAATCATAACTATTATTGTTTCTTCATTATTTTCTAAGTACCCCCCTTAATGGAGAAAGGGTTGATTTCCACACCTAACATCTCCCTAAACAATTCAAACTTTCTCTTCCCAAGGGGCTTTGTGAAAATGTCAGCAGCATTTTCACAAGTATTACAATATTCAATAAAAATTTATTTTGATTGTATCTTCTCTCTAATAAAATCAAACTAGGCATCAACATGCTTTGTCCTTGCATGAAAGATTGGATTATTTGTCAACTTGATTGAGCTCTGGTTGTCGCACTTGATCACTGTAGGCTTCTTTTGTTCTTCTCCAACATCCTGAAGAACTCGTGTCAACCAAACAGCTTCACAAGTTGTTGCACACAAATCTTTATACTCTGCCTCTGTAGATGACAAATATATAGTAGATTGCTTCTTATTGCTCCACGAAACAATCCTGGATCCAATACTGAATGCATAACCTGTTGTAGATCTAATATCATTCGAATTACTGGCATAATCTGAATCTAAGTAACCTGTCAACTCAACATCAAATGAATCAGTATATTTAAGACCAAAATCAATTGTTCCTTTAAGATACTTGAGCACTCCTTTTGCTGGTCTCTAATTACTTTCTAGAGGTCTCACCATAAATTGACTTAACACACTAACAGATTATGCTAAATCGGGTTTGGTTGTAGTAAGTTAATTCAAGCTTCCCACAAGTTGTCTATACAATATACCATCTACCTCCTTTGAGCCACCATCAAAATGCAGTTTCATATTTTGTTGCATTGGAACAAAAGCAACTTTGTATTGATCAATATTAAACCTTTTTAATACTTCTCTGACATACCTACCCTGAGTAACAAAAGTTTGGCCTGCATCTCTCCACACTTCATGACCTAAACAATGATGTCACTTGCCAAGATCTTTCATCTCAAATACTTGTGAAATTTGCACCTTAATTTCATCAATTAGTTTGACTGAATTTCTTGTAATAATTAAGTCATCAACATATAAAGAAATCTGTACTACATGCCCCTTTGCATCAAACTTGGTATACAAATTTGGATCACTTTCACTCTTCATGAAGCCCTGTTGAAGAAAGAAAGAATCTATCTTTGCATACCATGACCTAGGTGTTTCCTTTCCCATACAAATCTTTATTTAATTTGCAAACTAAATGTTCTTGCTCTTTTTCCACAAACCATTCATGTTGTGTCAAATACACCTCCTCCTTTAAATGACCATTTAGAAAAGAAGATTTTACATCTAATTGGTGCAAATTCCAATGGTACTTTGTAGCTAATGCAATTAACAGTCTAATAGTGTTCAATTTAGCTACAAGTGAAAATGTTTCTGCATAATCAATGCCCTTCTTTTGTGAATATCCTTTTGCCACCAATCTAGCTTTATATTTATCTATACTATCATCTGCTTTAAACTTGGGTTTGTACAACCATTTACATCCTATGGGCTCTTTTCCTTGAGACAGTTCAATCAATTCTGAGGTTTAATTTTTAATTATAGATTCATATTCTTTCTCCATTGATTTTATCCTCTCTTCATGTTCATTGGCTTCATTAAAACTCATGGGTTCTATGACATTCAAAACACTAGTCATGAGAGCATAGTCCTTATATACCTTTCAGGGAGTTGAATCTGTCGAGTAGATTTCCTTTGTGCTTCACTACTTTCACCTCTATTCTTTGAAAGTACTTCTCCACTTCTGATTGGGCTTTGATTGCTAGTGATGTCCACATTGTTGGATTCTTCCCCAATCTTTTGTTGCCCATTGTCTTCTGCTTTTGCTTCTACTTTATTGTCTTCAACTTCATGAAGAATGTGACATATTTCATAGTTGTTATCCTTGTTTCATTTATTTTCCTGTCCATGGAAAATTACATCTCTACTCGCAAATACTCTGTGAGTAGATGGATAAAACATTTTATATGCTTTAAGTTCTGGACAGTGTCCTACAAAAATGCATTTAAAGACTTTAGAATCAAGCTTCTTTCAATTCTCCTTTAGAATATGTGCAAAGGCCTTACACCCAAATATCCTCAAATGATGAAGTGCTAGTTTAAAACCATGCAAGACTTCAAATGGAGTCTTAAAATCAAGATACCTTGTTGGGCTTCTATTCTTTAAATAAGCAGTAGTACTAATGGCTTCTGCCCAAAAATAATTTGAGAGGTTCTTACCTTCGATCATACTCTGTGCACACTCCACCAATGTCCTGTTTTTTCCTCTCTGCAACATCTTTCTGTTATCGAATGTAGGGTACTATGAATTGATGCACTATTCCATGATCCTCGCAGTACTTGACGAATTTCCCCAATCTGTATTCTCCCCCTTGATCTAAACGGGGGATCTTTATAAACTTCCATGTCTGCTTCTCTACCTTGTTTTTTAATTCTTTGAAATACTCAAAAACATCACTATTTTTCTTGAGGAAGTACACCCAAGTGTACCTTGTGCAATCATCAATAAACAACATAAAATAATAGTCTCCTCCTAGGAATTTGGTTTGCATGGGTCCACAGACATCAGAAGGCACAAGTTCTAATACATCTCTTCTTCTCATATCAAAATTAGAGGGGAATTCATCTGTGTGAATTTTACCTAATGCACAACTTTCACAAGAAGCATATTCATTCTTTAACATAGACCTTCAACCATACTTTGTTTCTGCAGCAACAATAAATCATGATAATTAATGTGACCATACCTCAGATGTCAAAGAATTTTTGTTGACATGGTTGTAGAAGTCAGTGTTTGATGAATTTTGTTGGTAACATCAAGCTTGTACAAGCCTCCAACTCTAGCTCATAAAGAAACAAGTTTGCAGTGATCCAACAAATTTTTCACTATGCAATGTGTTTTGACGAATTCAATCTTCAGGTTATGATCTGTAATTGTAGACACAAATATCAAGTTTTTTCTTAATCCTAAGCACATACATAACATTACGAATGTGCCTAACATTTCCAATTGGCAATGTTATAATAATATCCCCACGTCCCTTAATTTGATATGGGCAATCATCTCCAAGATAAATATTAGCACCATTGCATACCTCCTTAAAATTCTTATACCAACTCTTGTTGCATGTCATATGAATAGAATCTCCAAAGTCCAAAAACCATGTATTAGCATCATCCATTTCAGCAGATAATGTAACATTAGACACAAATAGCTTGAGATTTTTGTGTTTATGCCTAGATTCATCATTTTTCTTCTTATAACAGTCTCTGACAAGATGCCCACTTCTACCACAATAAAATCATTTTATTCCAGATGACCTATCTTAATTTGGTTTCAGAAATGGCCTTTTTCCTTTGATGAGCTTCCACCTTTGTTTACTCCTCCTCGTTTCCTTTTGAAGAATTTCTTCTTCACCACAAGTGCTAAATCTGGATTTTGAAGCTTCAATTTCTTGTGCCTCTCTTCTTCCTTCAATAGGATACATGTCAATTCCTCAAATTTTGGTGCTTTCTCCCTTGCTGTAAGACCTGTAATAAACATTTGGTAATCCTCTGACATTCCATTTAAAGTTATTGTCACAAGATCAGTAGCAGATACTAATTCTCCTATATCTCCTAGATTATCTTTCAAATCATTAATTCTCAAAATAAAGGTACCAACAAATTCATTTTCTTCCATTTTAATGTACAAAAGCTTACTCTTCAGAAACAACACTCAATTTGTATTTTTAATTTCATACAACTCCTTTAATGGGTTCCAAGTCACATTAGAGGTATGACAATCACGAATGTAAGGAATTACATTGTCTTTCACATACATTCTTAATAATACCTTTTCTTTGTTCTCCTGCTTCTCCTGGTCCTGAAGTGATGCAGTTATCAATCCTACAGCCAATGTTGCTTCTTCTCCCTTCATGATGGCCCAAGCTCCATAACCTTCCAACAATCTTTGCAACTTGAATTTCCAGTTGACGTAGTTTGTACTATCCAGTTTATTAGCTTCATTTAGGTATGTCTTTGCCACTAGATTCGCCATTTTCTCCCCATGCTTTTCAAGAGCACTTCCAAAGCCTTTAAATGGAGGCTAAAAAAAATATATGAATATTCAACCACTCAAAAAAACAAATCCCTCTATTTAAAATATATAAGAGACCCCTTCCTTTTTTCTTAAAAATATCAAAACCACTCTTTTAAACAAATTCCAAATGGGTTCTCTTCCCTTTTTTTGGTATATAAAAAATCTTTTTAAATAAAACTATCCCCTTCACATGGGCGCACAAAAAAACAAAGGCCTTTTTATTTTTAAATGCAATCTTCAAATGTGAAGTTTGTTTGATTCTTCAAATTAAATCATAAATCTTCATGTGTTGGTGGGCGCTACTTCATGTGCTCCTATTTTCAATATATATATATATATACAAAATCTTACTTCCTCAACCTCTTTTCAAGCTTGGACTATTTTCTCCTTTGACACCACATTCTTCGATAGGACCATGCAACATTGTAATTCCAAAAATTGGAATTTTTAAAGTTTGCCTCCACCAACGTTCCTTACCAAGAGTTACAAGCGATGATCCAGAAACAAGATCACGTCACTATTCTTTGACTAAGCAGATGACACGGATCCTTTTGGGAGGTTGTAGGAGCACGTAGGGGAAGCTCACTACGCTTTTGTCACCAATAGACTTCGTCCCCTGATGAAGAATGGCAGCCTTTGACACAAATCCTCACCTGAGAGGTCTGATCCAACACAACAAATTTTGCCTTCTACTTTCAAATCGACCTACCTTCTTCTTTCAAATGTTACCATGCACCGATCCTCTCTCCAAATGTCCGAGACCATGATACACTCCACATTAAATCTACTTGTTGCTACAACAATTGGGCTGGAGGGGATTGTGATTCCATCATACAATTTTGCAACATGGGATTGTGGTTCCCTCAGGTGTGTTTACTCCACACGTTACTGGGTGTTACCCTTGGTTACTGCACTGATCTACACTCCTCCTCTCCTATTGCGCCACGTTGCTTCCCAACATGTAGCTTCCTCACACTGAATTTCACGTGAATAGGCACAACTCGACTGGATTAGATATGGTACGACAAATTTGTTGCCAAGGTTTTCAATGCCACCAAATAAATCAACTCAACCTCTTCTGCAAATTAGTACATAGTGTTTTTGTGCCACAATGGTGGCACAGTGCAGTGGACTCCCCCCTCAGATGGCACAGTGCCACTCAACAACTTTCTCACGCATATAAATCGACGACTTTTACTAGGAAGAATAGGAATGCAACCTATAGATAGAGTGTATCTCTTCAACAGACTCTCTGCACAACCTCCATGCAATGGACAACCCTCTCTTGACAAACGACACACAAGCCTCTAATCCCACTCTGATACCAACTAAAAAAAATAGGAAAACAAAATCGAATGAGAGAAACTGGCAGTCCTTAGGTGAGGAGACCCTGAGGTTGTCCACAACCCTGGCTCAATTCATTGAATTCACAAATCAATCAATACAAGTGTTATACAATGATGTTTACTTAGGGTGATGAAATAATCTACTAGAAAATAGGAACTAATTCCTAATTACAAACAAAATCATAACAATTAATGTTTCTCCGTTATTTTCTTAAGTATTTGATCAAGTCAAGATGTTTACATAACATAACAAACAACATCTCTTCCATGCTTGGCTGGAAAGCCACAAACTCTAATGGCTAATTTACAATAAGATGGATTTGAAGGACCAGTCACTCCATACTATTATTTTACCTATGTAAGAAAGTTAAACTTGATAAGTTCAGTTTGAAGGTCGTCACTCCTAGGTTAATGATATTTTTTAGGGTCATAAATCCTAATTCCATTAGATAGTTGGGAAAGATAGAAACCTTAACTTTAGTTTTAAGGCTGATTTAGATTTATTTTACTAATCCAAAATACCTCAACATCTTGGTAATTTTTTTTTATAGTTTTGTAGGTATTAAAATTTTGATACATTTTTGGGCATTTCTCAATATTTTTTATGCCTTGAAATGACCCCTTGATGATACATGAAATTCCTCAAACAAAATTTGTACTTAAAATTTGATGTCCTAAGAAGTTGGCATATCAATTAGGCTCCTTAATGACCACATCTCTTTTGTAGCCTAGGTTTTGCACTTTAAGTTAAAATTCAATTTCAACCTTTTGTAATCTTCTCCTTGCAAATGAGCATAGCTATAACACATCTATGTTTAGAGATAAGTTACTGCCATAGCCAATTTGTATTAATTTTCATATTGTAGTGTTCTTATATTTCATTCATTAATAATATTTGGGTTTCATTGTATTATCGATGTCTATGTTATAACTATGTGTGATTTCATTTATATTTCTATATTGATTTTATTCTCCACGTAATGTATATCAATGATATCAAAACAATCTATTTTGCATTAATTTTTTTGGTGCATGCCCCTAATGAGGTCAAGGAATAAGGTGTTGCACCTTAGACTATCCAAACTTGGTGAAGACCACCATTGTTGGCCGAAGAAATATCCCATGGTAAGTTAGAGGAAAGTTGACAAAGCAAGAGATCCTATCAAGTCACTTGCTTAAGGAACCCTCACACGACATAGAAGAAAGATGATGGATAAATTTTCCCACATCCTTCAACAACTTCTAATGGTGATGGAGGCACCTTCAATAAGAAAAAACTTTGGAGGCACAATGCCCTTCAAGGTAAAATTTAACTTTGACAATCCTTCATTTGAAGGGTGAATTAATGTCAATGCTTTCGAGAAATGGTTAAGTCTAGTAGACAATTATTACTTTAATTAAAAAAATTCAATAGTGAGAACATCACCATAAGCTCCTTGAGTCCCTTCCCCATACCAAAGATTGGTGGGATAGAACTTACTAGGTGCATCATGCTTGAGAATATTCTCCAACATTTAAGACACAACTCACTTGGGTGGATTTTGTTCCATCAAGGAGGAATTCTACATTTTTTGGAATTACGATGACTAGTATGTGAGATGGATAGCTTTGCACCAGTAGAGTAACCACACTGTGCCAAAGTAAACCAATATTTTTGATACCATAGTAGTCTACACAAGTACATCCAAATAGAGATGGAGTTCTTGCACAGTTTCTAACTTAGACTTGCATATTGAAATGTTGTCAAGATTAAGTTGAAGACTAAGAATGGATTTGGGTCTAAAAATCCACCACAATAAAATCATGGAAAAGGTAGTCCTAACTCACAAAAAATAATACAAATCAAGGATAACCAACATTAAGATAACCAAGACACGTCACAAGAAAACAAGGATAAAAGAAGCTGAAGAAGGACACTAAAAAGTGGCGTGAGTTCCACAAAATACCTTAGAAAAACACTAAAAAATGCCATTCCAAGAAATGATTATTGGCTGAACTAAAAGCCTCATAATTAGATTTTGGATTAAACTCTAATTCAAAGTTAGATAAGGGAAAATGGACCACCAACATAAAAACCCATTGTTACCAACACACTACAAAGATTTAACCTAATAAAATGAAGCAATTGAGGAAGTTGAATGTCTATTTTGACACAAAATTGGGTGGAGAGACTCTAATACATTTCATTATTGACAATAGCAACCAAAATAACCTAATCTCAACAAAGGTCATCAAGATATTGAAGCTACAACAATGGTGCCTACACTACAACATTAATCCATTCAAAGATTAGGCACTATGTGATGTTGTTCGACTTAAATTTTGTGTTGTTCTTGTAGGATGACCTCAAATGTGGAAGTGTCATATTGCTTATAAGTCTAGGCCTCACAATTTCACTATTACTTTGAGAGGTTAGCTCTACATGGTACTAGAGATAATTCCAACTACTACAATCTCTTTGATCTTAGCAAAGTAGTGCAAGAATCACATCTCTTAGATAGGGAGACTTGTCCTCTTCATTATTCAATCAAAGTGAGAATGAAATATCATCATGATTACCAAGGCCTCTACATGGCATCTCTCTATACAAGAAAAGTAGGTGGAAAAGATAGTGGAAGAATACAAAGATATCTCTGCCTCTCCTATAAGGGGGCCTTTGCATTGTCAAGTAAATCATGCAATTAATTTGACATCCAATACTACTCTACATGCTGGCTCGATATATAAATTCTCTATTCTAGGAAATTAGAAATTAAATCCCAAAATTCAAAAGTTCATTCAAAAGTGCAGGGTAATAGAGATAATTCCAACTACTACAATCTCTTTTATCTTAGAAAAGTAGTGTAATAAGCTCATCTCTTAGATAGGGATACTTGTCCTCTTCATGATTCGACCAAAGTGAAAATGAAATATCATCATGATTACTAAGGCCTCTGCATGGCATCTCTCTATACAACAAAAGTAGGTGGAAAAGATAGTGGAAGAATACAAAGATATATTTTCCTCTCCTATAAGGGTGCCTTTGCATTGTCAATTAAATCATGCAAATGATTTGACACCCAATATTGCTCTACCTGATGGTTTGGTATACAAATTCTATATTCTAGGAAATGAGAAATCAATTCCCAAAATTCAAAAGTATCATGTTCAATCAAGCTCTTAACCTTGTGGCATCCCAATTTTATTGGCTCAAAAGGAGGATGGGGGATGATGACTATGTATTGATTACAATACCCTAAACAAAATCACAGTATGTAATTGATATATGATGGTAGCATGCAGCCCGAAAGGAAATATGGACACAAGGCAGTGTAGAAATGAAACTGGTTGTAGGCATTGTGAAATATTTTCATGGCGCCCTTTTCAAAAACATGTAGGTGCTGCAAAATATTTTCGTAGTGCTTCTAGAACTCTGTTTTCGGCTCTTGTAAGGAAAAACGACTTGCTCTCTCTCTCTCCAACTTGACTCTCCACAATCTTAACACTTCACCAATGCTCAAGAATGGTCTCCTCTTGCCTCTCCTCGTCACGGGTTCTCCCTTATCGAATTAATGGGCCACACTCAAATAAAAAAAACATGTACCCGCAAAACAAAGGAAATGCAAAAAAGGTTTTACGATCACAGAAAAAGTACATACACATGGCCAATATCATCAGAAATCAAGTTTTATCAAACATTCAACACTACAGGTTCCGGTCACATGAAAATTTGAAGGTCAAAGAAGTGCGTACTATTCAAACTAGAGATAAAACACAAATTAATGAATAAATGTGTTGCGCACAAATTCTTTTATTTATTTAACATATGCAGTCTCAGAGGCAAGAGAATAATCTCCCCTCCTCCCTAATCGATGCTCCTTTTATGCACAATCTTTTGCAATTGATTCGTTTCCCCTTTCTCTCTAATTAAGGGAAGTAAAAAAGACACAACAAAAATGACTCTTCATTCCTAGACTCTTCAACTTATTCAAACTTTGTATTTACATTAAATGTTTAAAATTTATTCAAAGGTAATAAGATTTATTTTCTAGCTCAACATGTGGTCATCCACCACATTATCAAGCCCCCTCCATTTCTTCGTCACAGACTTGGTTTAATGCTCCTGCATCAAACTCCCCGCGAAGAAAAACTCATGAGCTCCTTCTCATAAGATATTCTACAGAGAAACATGCCTTCTATAGAGCCCCAACACTCATCCATGTAGAATCCTCCATCGGACGGTCCTTCCACATCACCAAAAAATCCATATACTCATTTACCCTAGTGTGCTTTGCAAATCTGGTGTCCAAGATCCTCTCAACCTCTAGACCTTCTTCCATAGGAATTTGCTTCACCCAAATCTACTCACTAACTTCTCCATTGCTCCCATTTGTTGTGGTGGCACCTTCATCATTAGCTTGATAGGGATACAAATCAACCACATTGAAGATAGGTGAGATACCTAGCCAGATAAGTAACTCTAGTTCATAGGTATTTCAAAAGAAAAAAAATGAGTATTCTGCAAGGTCCTATTTTCTTCATTTTGAGCTTGTTATACTCTCCTCTTAGGAATCTTTCTTTTCTCAAGTGTGCTAAGACCATGTCCCCTACCTCAAATTTTACCTCTCTTCTTCTTGAATATGCTCTTTATTTGTATTTGTGGCTACTATCTTGTATATTTTGTTTTATTTCCTTATGTAATTCACTCATTGTTGTTGCAAAATCCTCCCCATCAACATTCCTCTGTTCAATGTTACCCAAATCTCTCATCTTAAAATCTCCTCTAGGACGCATTCCATACAAGATCTTAAACAAACTCTTCTCAGTGCTCCTATTTGGAGAATCATTGTATGCAAACTCAGATTGAGATGATACATGATCCCACTACTTGGGATGCTCTCCCATAATGCTCCTCAATATATTTTTGAGACTCCTATTCACAACTTTAATTTTCCCATCATATTTTGGATGATAGGTTGCGCTGAAGTTCAATTTTGTTCCAAGCTTCTTCCAAAGATTCCTCCAAAAATGAACTATGAACCTAATGTCCCTGTCAAAGATTATACTCTTTGGCAATACATGCAATCAAGCAATCTCATTGAAGAAAAAATGATCCACATGGGTAGCAGCACTAGTCTTACAACATAGGATAAAATGATCCATCTTTGTAAATTTTTCCACAACTACAAGTAATAGATTCCTTACCTTGTTACGTTCTCGATAAACCCAAAACAAAGTCCATACTCACCAATTCCATGGTCTACTAAGAATGGGATAAGGAGTACACATTCCAACATTCTAACTCCTTCCTTTTTCATATTGACATACTTTGCATTTGCATACATATTTTTGCACATCGTCCCTCATCTTTGGCCAGAAGTAGAAGTGTTCTAGTTGCCTAAGTGTCTTTTCCATACCAAAATGCCCTACCAATATTCCATTGTGCTTCTCTCGCTTCAAGTTCTCTCTCATTGAACAACAAAGGATAAATAATTGAATGTTCTTGAACAAAAAACCATCTTGCAACATAAACTCCCTCCATGGGTTTCTATCTCTGCAAACAGGGTTCTTGCATGCTTCAAAGACCTCTCGAAAATCAACATTGTCCCCATACAAGTCCTTCAAATAATCAAATCTCGTAATATACACATGTCACTTCTGCATGATCAATCTCCTCCTACTAAAAGCATTGGCTATCTTTTTTTCTTGTCCACTCACATGTTTCAGAACAAAGGTGAGAATTTGTAGGAATTCCACCCACTTGGCATGCTTATGGTTCAACTTGTGTTGTTGCATTATATACCGTAATGTGAAATTGTCAGAGAACAAAACAAACTCCTTAGGCATCAAATATTGCCTCTAATGCTTCGATGCTTGAACCACTGCATAGAATTCCTTGTCATAAGAGGAATATTTTTTCTTTGAGACATTCAACTTCTTGCTGAAATATGCAACAAATCTTCCTTCTTAAATCAATACTGCTCCAATGGTGGCACCACTAGCATCACATCTGAATTAGAAAATTTGATTGAAGTAGGGTAGCTTCAACATCGATTTCTCAATGATCTTCTTCCTCAAGAGCTAGAAGCTTTTATCTATTGTTGTTGTCCAATAAAATGGTTGTCTGTCATTCTTGATTGTCTCAACAATGGATGCACAAAAACCACTGAAATTCTTGATGAACTTCCCATAGAAGTTAGCTAACCCATGAAAACTCCTAACTTCAAAAAATTTCTTGGGTGAAGGCCAACTTATAATTGCCTCTATTTTCTCTAGATCCTTTTTTAGCCCATTCTTTGAAATCACAAAGTATAAATATACCAACTCAGACCTCATGAAAGTACACTTCTTCAATTTAATCAACAACTTGTCTTGCTATAACCTTTCTATAACATACCTTACATGCTTAAGGTGTTCTTCCTTTGTTTGGTTGAAAATCAAAACATCATCCAAATAAACAATAAAAAACTTACCGACAAACTTTGTTAAGACCTCATTCATCAACTGCGTTAAGGTACTTGGTGCATTTGTTAATCCAAATGGCATGACTAACCATTCATATAGTCCGTTATTTGTCTTGAAAGTTATCTTCCACTCACCCCCTTCTCTGATCCAGAGCTGATGGTAACCACTCTTCAAATCAACCTTTGGAAAGTAGGCTACCCCACTTAAATAGTCCATCATGCCATCCATTTGTGACAATGGAAATTTGTACATGATTGTAATCTTGTTGATTTTGTTGAAGAATGTAACTACTGTTGGTCTTCACAATTGTATGTAAAGTAATGATGTAATGTATTTGTCAAAATAAAGAAAAAGGAATTTTATTATTAAATAAATTGACGTATTGAAGCACGTGTTTCATGCTTGGGTCAATTGATTTAGGTCAAAGTCTCCATTGAATACTTTTAGGATTTATGTAAAGTGTCCTTATCCATGTCATAATGTAAAAAAACCTTCTTGGGCTCTATTTGTTAAAGAAGAAATGTATTTTATTGTAAAATAGGTCAGTTGGGCCTCCCCCACCAAGTCAGACTCAAAGAAGGATAATTTGGCCTCAACAAGCGAATTTGACCTCACAAAGGCACTATATATTGGAGCAACTCGGCCTCATTTGAATCACTCACTCAACAAGTTCGAATTGCAATAGTTGGAAGCAATAAAGGGTATGAATTTCAAGGAATGAGAAGGAAAGGCCTAGTGAAGGAGAAGGAAGTCTTTATCTAGCTAAGGAAGTTGAAATTTTCTCTGTCTTATCCTCACGTGCGAAGTTCTAGAGTGTTTCAAAAGGCCAAAATTCTGCAATAGCCGAGGGCCAAAATTTTGATGTAGTAGAGTCAATATTTGTCCTTTATGCAATATTCATGCAATATTAAAGTAGTGTTGATGCAATATTGATGGAGTTTATCTTTGAAGGTTGGAGAAATAGTTTAAAGGCTGACTTGGTCGAGGAGGAAGGTCTTTGATTCTACAGTCTTGGTCTATCTCAATTTGAATCTACAGAAGGAAGAGTTTTTTACTAGGTTTTCCTCTATATAGGGGTTTTAGCCCTGGTTGAGTGCCTACACCTGGTGTCCATTGATATTCTTGGTTTTATTTTAGTAATTGGTTGATGAAACAAAGATAAAGGAAGAACATAAAGAATTTAATAATAAAACTAAGATTTCATAGGTAATTGTCAACATAAGAAAATATTTACGCCTTTCTGGTTTTCTAGCATATTACTCTCAAACCTTTGCACATCCTCCATTTTCCATATTTCTTTGGACTAAGTACTAGGGGAACAGTGCATGGACTTAAGCTCGCCCTTATCAATCCTTTGTCTAGCAGCCCTTGAACCTATTTCCTTATCTCCTCATTCTCCTTGGGTGTCATTTAGTAAGTAGCTTTGTTCAGAAGGCTTGCTCCTAGTCTCATGTCTATGTGATGGTTGATATTTTTCTTAGGTGGCATCTCACTTGGCAATTCATCTACCACTATATCACTAAACACATGCGATATTTCTTAAATCTCAACAGGTAAATCTGCAATTTGACTGTGCTGAATTATTACCTTTGGTTTGCAAATCACTGCTTAGTTGACCTCTTCCTTTTCCATTTGTTGCAAAAATTCCTTTTCTCCCAACAATAGTGATTTTGAGCTACTTTTCCCAGTTGTAATTTCTTCCTTCAATGGCATGAGGGTATTCTTCATACCATCATTTTCAAACTTATAGGTGTTGATTACTCCATCATGCACCACTTTATTATCAAATTACCAGGGTTGTCCCAAAATAAGGTGGCTGACATGCATTGGCATGATATCACAAACTATCTGATCTTGATATCAGCCTATATGGAACTCCACTTCGCTCTGCTCACCTACCAATAATTGGTAAAATTTCTACATCCATGATAATTATATGGTGTTGGATGCTTCAGCGTTTTCAATCCAAGTTTTTCCACCAATTTTGTGGAAACTAGATTGTTAGTGCTCTCACTGTTAATAACCACTTTGTAGCATTTTCCTTCAGCCTTGTAAACAACCCTAAACAAGGCTTTTCCCTGTGTTGGTTCAATAGTCTCCTTAGCTGGTTTCAACAAGACCTTATTCATCATTAAATATTATCTTGTCTCTAGTGCATTTTCTACCACAGGTGTTTGTGCTTATGATTGCTTTTGGCTGAGCTACATATTCATCTTTATGTCCTCCCTTTTCATTCTTAGGACACTCAAAATATCTGTGACCCAACTTCCTACATTTATAACATCGGAAGATAGTTTCTCTACCTCTTCCTCTACCTCTACCTCTTCGGTAAGGTCTTCCTCCTCTGGAGTCACCTTGTTTCTCTTGTTTTCCTTGTTGTATTGGGTTACTTGCATCATTATTTTGAACTAGAGTCTTCCCTCTTCCAACTATCTGTCCTTTTCCTCTAGAAAAACCACGACCTATGCTTCAATTTTTCTTCCTCATTATCTTCTCTTATGCCTTCAAGGAAAACTGGTATGCTTCTTCCATTGTCCCAGGGGAAAGCATGTTGATTTCATCTTGAATCTCCATAATCAAACCATTGATATATCTTATTGTCTTCTCCAGGGTGTCCTCTAAATAACTTGCCCACAAATTCACCCCATAAAACTCCTCAATATACTCTCTAACTATCAGGAACCTTTTCTTGAGTTTATGCACTTGTCTGTAGAGGGATAGTTGATAGTCTTGCAGCAAAAACTCCCCCTTCATCTTTGCTATCATCGTGTCCTAAATTTTAATCAATATCTTCCCCTTTTTCATTCTTTGAACTTGCACGTTGTCCCACCACAATGCAGCATGGCCTTTCAACCTAGTTAAAGCAAATTTTATCCACTTATCTTCTTTAATCTCCTCATATTCGAAATACTTGTCTAGTTCTCTAATCAAATCCATCAAATTATTGTCTACCATACTGCCATCATAGCTGGACAACTCAGGTTTTTGTCTCGAACTTGAGCTTAACACTGACCTCAATAGCTTAACTTCTGGAGCTTCATCCATAAGTGTTTCTCTTTCTGTTGTAGCTTCTTCATCTAATGCATTGTTATCTCCAGCCTCAAGGTCTCATTGTCTATTGGTCTCCATGGCCTCTAAACAAGGTTGCAGCCTTTGTATCTCTTCTTGGATTTTTGCATTAGCTATGGGCCTCCCTCCATGACCTTATGCTCTTCTTTCTCACATTTCCATCTCCCTTTATTGTAGGCAACACCACCAATGTTGAACGCAACTCCACCACAAATGTAGCTCTACTTCAAACCCGCTTCGAAAACAAAAATTAATGGGAGCAAGTAGCCCGAAGGAAATTTGGACACAACGCAGTGTAGAAATGAAATTGATTGTAGGCATTACAAATATTTTTGTAACGTCCCTTCCAAAAACTTGTAGGTGCTGCAAAATATTTTTCGTAGCACCCTTTTCAAAATGTTGTAAGCACTATGAAATATTTTCATAGCAAAAACATGTAGGTGCTACAAAATGTTTTTTGTAGCACCCTTTTCAAAAAATTGTAAGCGCTATGAAATATTTTCGTAGCGCTTCCAAAACTACGTTCTCAACCCTTGGAAAGAAAAAAACTTGCTCTCTCTCTATAGCTCGACTCTCCATCGGCTTAACATTTCACCACTCTCATGAATGGTCTCCTCCTGCCTCTCCTCATCATGGATTCTCCCTTATCAAATTAATGGCCCACCCTCAAATAAAAAAAAAAAACATGTTATTTCCTACAAAAAAGAGGCACTACAAGAAAGGTTCAAAGGTCATAGAAAAAGTACATATAAATAGCCATTGTAATCATAAATCAAGTGTTAGCAGACATATAACACTACAGGTTCTGGTCACATGAATTTCTAAAGTTGAAAGAAGTGCGTACATCTCAGACCAGAGATAAAACAAATATTAATGAACAAATGTGTTGTGCATAACTTATTTTATTTATTTAACATATACATACTCGAAGGTAGGACGAGAAGCTCCCCTCCTCCCCAATCGATGCTCCTTTTATGCACAATCTTTTGTAACTGATTCGCTTCCCCTTTCTCTCTAATTGAATGAAGTTGAAAAGACAACATAAATGACTCTTCATTCCTAGACTCTTCAACTTTTTCCAACTTTATATTTACATTAAATGTTTAAAATTTCTTCAAAGGTAGTAAAATTTATTTTCTAGCTCAACATGTGGTCAATCCACCACATTGTCAAGCCCCCCAATTTATTCATCACGAACTTGGTATAATGCTCCTGCATCAATATCCAATCCCTCTAGGTGTTGAACTTCTTAATTATCTCAAGGATACCAAAAAAGTTCAATAAGTTTCATTTAAACTTGGGCTATCACCAAGTGTCAATTTAGAAAAGTGATGTATGGAAGACAACCTTCAAGTCCAAACAAGGCCTCTTTGAGTTGTTGTCCATGCATTTGGTTTGACTAATACCCCAACAATCTCCATGAGGATCTTGTAGCCATTCATAATTTCCTTTGTGGTCATATATATGGATGATATACTCATCTTCAAGAAAACTTGGGTGGATAATTTACAACACAATTAACAAGTTTTGAGCACCCTACTGCAACACACACAGAGAATTCAATATCTAAGGTACATGGTGGATGAGTATGTTATGCATATGGATCTTTGACGGAATTCATAGGTATCCCACCTATGACAAGGATATGTACCCCATTGTGTAAGCATGTCGACAATTGAAGCATTATATTTTGGGAAAGGAAAAATCCATCCATATTAATCATAATACCTTATAATTCGTGAAAATACAAGGAAACTTACAAAATTTCTAGAATATGAAGTGATTCACATACCTGCAACAATTCCAGTTCAAAATTAAGTACAAGAAGGGTAGAATAAAGGAAGTTATATATTACCTCCACCAAAATATAGTTTTCATAATAACCATAATACTTAACTTTCATTGACACGAAAGTTCCAAGTGGCTTTAATTATATGGTAGTGACCCTAACTCCGCTACTACCAATCATTTGTTCTAGTTTCTAATGTTGATTTTAAGGTTATTTAATCTTCGTTTGTTAGGAATGGAAAACCTCAAACTTCACTACACTAAAATTTATTGACTAGCCCCATCAAAGTACCCCAAGAATATGGTATGTCAATATTTGGCTTACTAACCACTATTAGAGACTCCTTCTATGGTCTCCACATGTCTTCATAAGCATATTTATATTGAGAAAATCAAGTTGTTGATGTCATAATTCTTTACTTTGAAATGTCAATTTGCTTCATCCTCTGGCACCCCCATCATGTTTGAATTCTTCTAGCCTTAATTACATCTAGAATTGTTATTACTATATGTTGTCTCCATGAAGTAGCACTTAACATTCATATTTAATGTAGTTATCAAAGAATTTGAAAGATTGAAATTCCCAACACATTGCCCCCAATGATCACTTCTTATTCTCACTTTTCCATAATACCCACATTTCAAGCTAGTGATTCACCTACAATTCGAAAATAATTTACTAGTTCATTCTAGATTACTAAATCCCTTGTTATATATTTTACTAGTTGGTTGATCCAATCCTCAATTGACAAAGCTTTAATCTATTTTTTCTTCATTGCTGAATTCCAAAGTCCTTTTTCTAATAACCTCTACAGGTTTCTACCTCATGAATCTTGTCCAAAATTATGCTTATTTTTAGTCCCCAACCTCCATATTATTTACCTTATTCAATATTGTTCCATTTTTCTAAGCTAGTTCCATGTTGACATTATTTTTTTATATTATCATAAATATAGTTAAGGTCTTCCAAGTTATAGTAATTAACCTTTAAATAGAATTTGAATGATCCTTTGTTCTTACACCTAATTTACTAGAAAATTAAAGATAAAATTTGATTTGTTGGTATTTAATTCTGTTTGTTTTGCTTTGTAATATATTTCTAGGATCTCCTTATATCTGTTCAACTTCCATCATAGTGCCAAACCTAATAGAATTACATAATCAACAAATAACAAGTGGGACAAATTCAAAGATCTACATATTTTTATCCATTTTTTGGTCCCTTTCATTTTTTATCTTTTCCTTCCCTACTTAAGCCTTTAACCACCAAGAGAAAGAGAAAAAGTGATTTTTCAAAAACTTTTCCCTAATATTTTCGATGGATAGAAACATTCATATAGCAATCCATTTATTATAGAAATAAAGGAAATTGAGGATAGACGACCCATAATCCAAATTTGAACTCTCATTCTAGAGCAAATCAACATTAGTCTCGAGTACAAATAGCTTAGTTTATCATAAGATGTTGATAGGTCTAGTTTGAAGATCATTGGTGGGGTATTTTAGCTCTTCATGGAATGAATATGCTCCTATGCCACCCCTACTGCATCATGAATTTTTCAATTGAATAAGAATCTAAACTATTATTGTGAAACATGTTAAAGGAAAAGTAACTAGGTTCGATTTTCATTATGACTTGTATCTATAATATTATGAAGAAAATTGTTATTCCTTGCATCATGGGTTTCATGAGAAAAATGTGTTTACCATAGGTCAAAGACTTCTTTTTAAGATTTTTATCTTTCATCATAAGTGTTATGAAAGTCATAAGATCAAAGGTTAAGCTCCAAGAGAAGTGTCACTATTATCACGCAAAACCGCTCTATATGTACATTCCTTTAATTGGTTTTGAGATAAATATTACAGTGAGTAATCCTCCGAGTGATATCACTATGTACAAACTTCCCAAATATATATTACTGGATACATAGTATATATATATATATACACACTATGTTACCAGAAATGAGAAACAAGAAAAGGAATGAGAAACGACAACAAGACGAGAAATGAATTTTGGATGTTTCGCATTCAAGAAACAAGGAGAGAGAAAAAACCAAAAAAAAATATGAAAAATATAAAAAATACATTCATCATCAACATTCTCTAATACTATGGTTCATAGTCAGTTGCTCATAAGCTTCAATTGCGTACATGGACCATTCTCGAATACTCATAGTGAGAAACAAAGCTTCAGTTGATCACATGGGCCATTATAGAATATCCATGTTTGATCCTCTAGGATGGAAAATACAATGGTGAAGAAAGCCATGGTATTGAATTCAAGCTTGATTTTGCCTTAGCATTTCCACTTGATTTCGACCTACTGAGAGTGGGATTTTGTTTAAGGCCATATCCCTAGAAACTTCTCAATATATTGTATATATTCTCTAATGTGACTTGAGTGGACTTCAAATTTGGGGTCTATTGTAGCATTTAGAAAGAACTTAATGGGTTTTTGTTTCCATCGTTTTGGAAAAAGATTGTGGAGATTGAGCATATCTCCATTGGGAATAGAGTTAGAAGTAGAGGTTTGTTGGGAACTATTGCCACCTATGACAAACTTAGTATATA
>APFE030351277.1:75780-86206 GCA_000404065.3 Pinus taeda
AATTGCATTCAACAATTGTATGCATTAATTTTACCAAAGGGTCAACATGTTATTACTACACAATATATGATGTATGGTGGTTCATGAGGTATGTATTGAAATCATGAGTATTGGAGTGAGGAATGATGTTATTACATCAACCCAAAAACATCACCTCAAAACCAACTTCTAAACTGGTAAAAAATCTAGAGATATTTTTACATCTTAACTAGCACTCTTGTTGATCACTAATTACATTTGGTTGATAGCAACTTTATGTTGTGATATAACTTAATAATGAAGTGGGGAGAGAGTGATATCATAGCCTTTGAAAGCAACTTTATGTAGTGATAAAACTTAATAATGAAGTGGAAGGATAGTGATATCATAGCCTAAAACAAATTTCTCGATAAGTAAAAAATAAATATATTTTCATGCCTTAACTCAAGTTGTCGTTGAACACTAATTGCATTGACTCAATTTTGTCTATGTGTGAGGCAAAGTAACACTTGTGGGTGGAAACAATTTTCCCTCCAATGTTGTTTATGTGTGAGACAAAGTCACACTTGAGGGTGGAAAAATTTTTCCCTACAAAATTTACTATGTATGGTCTTACTTTTTGGCTTTAAGATATATCGAACCGTATGAGTTCACTTTTACCTTACATAAAATACAATGCCAAACCTTAAGTTCATTTTTACCTTACACAACATGCAATGCCAAACCTTAAGACTTAGACGGAAGACACATAAACCCTTTGAAGTGAGACATTGGTATTTAATAGCATCTGGAGGAAGGAAGTGCTAATGTTTATCAAAATCCCAAAATAGGGAGACATGATATGTGAATTATTGTTCTTTTGAAAAGGATTCCCACCTTGACTATCCACACTTATATGTAAATTACCTTTGGATATTATAGTAGTCAACTTGCCATGACATATTTTAAACTTATTATGAATACAACAAATCAACAAAAATAATTGTTCTTAATTTATATTTATTTATTTAGTGGACTCAAAAATAAAACACACCATATGGATTATTTAATTACTATAATATAAAACATATTGTAATAGAAAATGCATACATTGTCACCCCATACATACAATTTACTCTAGAATGACTCGATGTTGAAAAACTCCAATAAGTGAAGTATTATGCATTTCTTTTAAGTCAAATGAGAATAAAAGGAAAAATATTGTGATCTTTAATTTCATTGCAAAAATATGAAACACTATGGTCTACTACAATTCCCTATAAAATTAGCTCTCTTTTCTCTACAACCTATTTACTCCCCTTTGTAATTTCTTTACTATGGAACATCAAAATTGTTGGAATATGCACTAAACCCCTTTCTTTCCTTTCAAGTAAGGTTTTAAACACATTTCCTTGGTTGTTAGTGTTAGGGTTTTGGAAAATAATAATACTTCTAGAATCCTCCAAAGAATTTCCATATCTTACTAATTCTACATCCTTCAATCATGGTGAGTTGGTGATTCTTCCACAAGGGTCTATTGATTTTCCATGGTGTCTTCTAACTTGATAATTACTTCTAGTAATTAAGCTTTTTTTTATTATTGAAACTGATCATTAATTCTAATGATTAAGTTATTTTCTTGTTATTCCGTCATTAAGAAATTACACAAAATACATTAATCGGATAACATATATGATAATAAGATCATGAAGAGACAACCAAGTAAGAAACACAAGAGTTTTATCCTAGGAAAACCCACCAGGGGTGAAAAACCCAGCAATCATTTCCTTAAGAATCAAGTCAACAAGAGAAACATCAAAGTAAAAACCATAGTCAAAATCACGTGTAGAACGTTCATCAAGAATTCAAGTCAAATCCCTCAATCTGCTCATTAAATTGGTCAGGGTCTGCAACACAGTTCTCAAATTCAACCTCTCTTCTACATAAAATTTTGGACCCTACCTCAGAAATTATGCATAGAAATTCAGCCAAGTTTTGTCACATGTGAAATTTGCAGCCGAGATGAATTCCATACGTGCGATATCCTTTTCTTCCTTTCTTTGACTCGGTCTTCCCCTCCTTGACTTCAAACTTATTCATCTTAACTAGGAGCGGAGATAAGCTTTATCTTGTGTGAATTGAATGCCTCTTGGTGGAGGTACAAGTGGAATATAATAGTATACTCGAGGTGGTTGAATAGGTGCCACTTGGGGGCCGGGCCAACTTGGGGAGTCAAAACTACATATTCAAAATTCAAATTTTCTTTTGAGAAGGCTATGAAGTGCATGTCTTATATTTTTCTTTTTGACAAATATAATTTTATTTTGAGCATGAAGAACACACTTTACATAAATAAAATTTATTTTTACAATCATTGATCATAATTATGAAGATTGACCATAGCTACAAAATTCAATAGGACCCACTATAATTAATAATTGGATTGTTATCTTGTTGAGGACATAACTTTGTATACAAACTTTGTCTGAGGAAAATGACCCCCACATGAAAGTTATAAAGTTATAGAGTGTAGTGAGGATCTTCAAGAAAATTTTCCTCGAGGTTAGAGACTGCAAAAAATATATGATTTAGATCATGAACCAAAGGACTTTTAGTTTTGGTCCATTAGTAGATTTAAGGGACTTAATACAAATCACACCTTTTTTTAGGAGTTAATACAAATTACACCTATAGATCACAAATTATGTGTTCCCTTTTCCAAAATCTCATTAAAGTTATATAGTAAATGCGAAAATCTAATTTAGATCAACACCATATGGAGAAATTGTTAGGATCCCAACACTTTAAATAACCTTATCAATCTACATACTTACAATGTACACTAAGCATAGGCATGAAGTATGGCTACCAAAGTGATAATAATGATTAGGGATCCAATAAACTCTAATACATTATGATAATAACTTCCAAATAACCTAAGCACATACATATATCCAAATCATAAGTCCATATATATAATAATGTCTCTATTGACCTCTATATATGCATATTCACACAAATTACCCATATATGTCAAATACAGGTTGATCATACTGACATATACATATGCAACATATATGGCCCCATTAGGGTAATACATAATACCCCCTTCGAAAATATTTATTTACAAATATTTGTGATTAAGATACATGTGATGATAGTGGGTAATATAATTTATTAATACGTTTCTCTCTTGTTGCCACTAATGATTAATTATCCACACATATTCAATTATTTTCAATGCAAACCTTGACTTTTATTTTATTACATTCGTTGATGTAATTTCTCTAGTTTGTTCTATTTTTCAATCTTTAATAATATATTATTTAGAAACAATTCCTTGATTCCATATTTCCTAAAAATCATTCATTCTTCCATGTACTTCCTTGGTAGTGTTGATGTTATTCATCTTGTCTTTCTTGCCAACTTTCTTGGTAATGAGGGTATCAATATGGTTCACATTTGTTGGTGTTCCTTCATTTTTAACACCCTCAAAATCAATCTTGTTATCTAAAATAATGGCATGCTCCAACTATTGTGCTTGATCTTCAATTAGTTCTACTTGAAAGAGCACACCTTCAAATATTTTTTTCAAATATTCTAATATGAATTATATCCTCTGTAGTTGGATCTTGATATCTTTAACTCCATTTTGATGCTCTTCGTTTATTTTCTCTCCATTGACATTATGAATTTCAATGGTGATGCTATCCCTCGACTTCTTTAGTCCTTATTCAATTACGGATTGCATTTTTGATTGATGTTTTATATTTATTGCTTCTCTAACCTTCCTAAAAATGTCCCCTTTAAGTAGTTTGATAGTTTTGTCACCTACAATCTTCAATATCTCTTGATTTTGATAATAGTTATTTTCTTCTTTTAGTCTCTTAACCTCATTAAATAGTATTTGAATAATTTTATCATTTAAATATTCCTTCATCCTTATTTTCAATCCTTCCTTGGATTATTTTTTTCATTTTTTCTTTAGCACATATTGTGTTGCTTTAAGTTCTTAAACTTCTTACTTAACAATTGAAAAAGGGATCGCATCTTAGAGAATTCATTGTCCTTCTCTATAATCTCTTATTTCAGTGATTCATTGTCCTTCTTCAATTTGGAAAGTTCTTTCACTTTCCTCAATCTTTATGTTATTATTCATATTATTTGACTGCATTTTCCTTATCCCTCTACTTAATAACATTTTTTTTTAATTCTTCCCAATGAAAAAAGGGGTATTTATATCAAGACTATTCCATCACTCCATAGTTTACCTTCAAAAGAAACTTGCAAAAAAGGGACTAATATAATTTTCCCTTAAAGTTCTTCATCTATATTCTTAAGTTCAACCTATCTTCTTTCCAACCCTTCAAGTCTTACTTCATTTGGAGATCCCTACCTAAGGTTATAAATCAAACCATTAAAGATCTTGTTTGTAGATGCCCAAACTAGGAATTGTTGCTCTTATACCCATTGTTAAGAAATTAATATAAAGTGGCATGATAAACTCACGTACACGTAATTCTAACCAAATATGAGCATAACACAGTGTCAAAAATGATAATAGAGATGAGTTCCATAATAACTCCATATACATTACGAGAAAAACTCCCAAATATCACAAGTACATCAAGATATCCAAATCATTAGTCCATGTTTTATATAGTTATGACTATATTAACCTTTATATATACATCTCTTACTCATTGCTCATTTTCACCCACCACTAGCACAATTTATTATCACATAAACATTTGACCATGTATATGCCCCCATTAAGTCATACAATAATGGAAACCTTGGGCTTTGCAAATTCAATCCAATTTGGAGACTCGGGGGAAGGCTAAGATGATTGATTTGATTGTTTGTTAATAAAAAAATGGAAGGCATAAAAATTTAAATATTGTAAAATTAAAGCAAAGAAAATAAGATTGTAGTGATGATAACACATTTGTCATATTATGGAAGTACTTGATTAGCAACCCATTTTTCCTTGCCTTGTGCATTGATTGGAATGTAGCAGTAACAAACAATATGACTCAGGCTACTACTCATGTTTGATCTATTTTCCCGCTTAATATGGTACATACCCAATAATATGTTACAAAATTAGGGGTAGAGGGATTGTGCATACATAATCACGACACTTCGCTTGTTTCTTGTTATTAGTCTTAACATTAAGAAACACATCACCGAGCCTATATGCTAAAATTTATGAAAAATAATTCATATATTGATGTCCATTGAATGCCAAGATTGACCCATTGCACTAAAGGAGTCATAAGAAGTCTAAATGAGACTCCATGGATTACATTGTAAAAATAATCTTGAAGGTAAGATAATAAAAGTGGAATGGACAAAATATCCAACTCATCAAAATGGGGAACATCATTAGGGAGACTTGTGAAGAAGAAAGTCATAGAGCATCCACTCGGGAGTTAAATACAAGTGGCCTATTATATTGAAATTAATTAGGCAAGGCAACAAAGGTACTTTGACATAGTCCATTCCTCATTATGAATGTTGTATAGAAGACACAAATGCTACATATAGGTACTTAAGGCAACCAAAGTAAGACATGACCATCTACTTGAACCTATATATCGTTATCACCCTTTAGAAAAACACCAAACAATAAATAGGACAATACAAAATTTTACAATAACAACAACAAAACAAGTACCATTTTTATCTAACAACAATCTATTGTTAAAACATATAATCCCCAAATCTCATATCCACACAAACAATTAAATGTGTAACCCACTAAAATCAAAGGAACTACTTTAAAAAATAATGATGAGACCCATGGAAAGTGCAAAGGGGATGAAAAAAGGGGTAGGCACAAATACACTTGTTGATACAATTGCACTATGCGGGGTAATCTTTTGTGCAAAGTGGCCCCACATTGAGTCTATGATGGTATTTGGAGACTCAAAAGTGATTATGGAATGGGTACAGATGCAGTCGTCTTTCGCACCTCATAAGCTCATTAATTGGATGAAGAGAATCAAAGTGATTATGGGATAGTTTAGTGACTTAACATTTTCATTTATACAGGGAGCAGAACACAGTTGTTGATGCTTTATCAAATTAAGGCCTCAACAAACCACCTTGACAGATTTTTTTACAATGCCTTTTTTAATGATACATTACACAGCTTGGGGCATTTCCACATGCATTGTTTTCATACTTTTTGTGATGGTTATGGATAATATGTAAATTTAAATAAGATACATATCGGGAGAGAAGTTTTGTTTATCTTTGCAATGTTTTCTTTTAGATAATAGTTAGATTAACAATATGCCTAGACTATATAGTTGGGTGTGATGTCTCTATTAAGAAGATTAACCAGCAAAACTCACATGAGAATATATCTTAACCAAATGCTATATATATGCACAATGTAACATCTTTTTTTAATAAAAAAGAATGTGAGTTTTTTCTTTCATGAACAGAAAAAATAAATAACAACACCACTAGATGGGTCCACTTACAAAAGCTGGTGACAAATATTCAAGAAGGGAAGAAAGTATGATAAATATTTATTTCATGATAAAAAGTATGATAAGTATGAATAATTCTTGACTTGTGATTCCTTGGTCTTGGATTACGTGTACTTGCAGTCTCTCTCAATGTCACATAGTGGATTTATAGGTCTTTCTTTATGAACGCTACCTTTGAATATTGTGCCCATCATTATTTTCAAGCCTTTAACTCACATTGCTCCAATGAATATCTAGAATCCAGAGTGCATACTCCCATTTTTTTTAATTAAGGTTATATATTCATCAAAAATTAGAGTTACATGGATTTTCCAAAATGATCGTTGAGGATTTAGATTCTCCTCAACATAATGTCATTAGGGAATAGAGCAAAATAGTTCCTATGCATGCCTAAAAAAACTAATGATTCCCAAAGCCCAATTTACACCAAGACCGACTCCAGAACTAGCCAATCTCATTACATAATAGTCCTAGACATTGCTTCCATTGAAAACATTAAAAAACATAGTTAATATATTTCTAATTAAAATCCAATCTAATTTGAACCAAATAAACAAAAAAATCCGTGATAATTTTACTCAACCTCTAAAGTGCATTTTGAATGTCCTATATCCAATATCTCACTAATCAAATATTCCATTGGAATCACATAGCAAAACAAGATGAAGAAGGCAAGACAAAATAAAGCAAAAGAAAGCAAAATCTTCCAACCTATATGAGGATAAAATAATTCATTACATTGTACTTTCCCCAGATCTATAGGTTCATTTAGATATGGGCAATTATTTACTGTCAAACCCCTTGCTCCGTCCCTCGCTCACCACGCACGCCACCCACCTCCCCTCCCCCCAACATGTTTTCAATTGAAATGAACTTGAGGAAACAAAATGATGGCATACAAGTTGGCATCCACCTTTAATATCACCAAACTCAGGAGCAATTCATTGCACATTTATCTACTACTATTATTTTTATCTCGTAAAACATGGAAATAGTTAAATGAGGGAATTTCTTTTGTGACATTTCTAATGTGATTTAATAGGTTTTCCAATATCGTATCCCTCAAAGAAGATCCTTTTACCATGTGTTGAATAATTAAAAGAGAATTCCCCAACATTGTAAGAGAAGGAACATTATTTTCTTTAACTATAAGGAGGCCTTCTAGAAGACCATAGGCTTCTACTTGATTAATCACTACAACAAAATAGACATTCTACGCTAGATTTAGCACCAGATTTTAGTGTATTTTTCTTTCCATTGGGATGATCAGCCTCGCGCTAAATATGGCTCTATTGTACAATTTTTAAACCATCCTTTTTTGCACCAAATTTTGCATCTCTTTTTACACCAAATTTTGCATCATATTTTTCACCAAGATTTGCATTTGGTTTTACAATAGGTTTTGCTTCTAGTTTTGTGCCATTTTTTGCATCATTTTTTGCTTCCTGTTTTGTGCCATTCTTTGCTTCTATTTTTGTGTCATAATTTGCATCGAGCTTTACACCATCTTTTGCATCTGATTTAGTGCCTTTTTTTGCATTGAGTTTGTGCAATTTTTTGCATCTAGTCTTATGCCATTTTTTGCTTCTAATTTTGTACTTATTTTTACATCTATTTTTGCATCAATTTTTCTGCTTTTTTTACACCATTTTTTGCATCTAATTTTGCACCACATGTTGAATCTGATTTAGTGCCAAATGTTTCATCCATTTTTGCACCATTTTTTTCCTCCACTTTTTCGTTTCATTTTTCTTCCTTTTTTGCATCCTATTTTGCACCTAATTTTGCATCATTTGTTGCATCCAATTTAACATCATTTTTAACAACATTTCTTGCATCCAATTTTGCATTCTTTTGAGCAACTAGATTTTCACCCTATGTTGGACCATGTGTTGCATCCACCTTTGAATCCCATTTTGTGTCTAATGTTACATTCAATTTTGAGCCATTTTTTTCGTCTACGTTTGCATTTGTTTTTGCATCAAGTTTTGAATCATTTTTTGCACCCCATTTTGCATCCAATATTGCATCCAAATTTGAGCCATTTTATGTCCATTTTCACACCATTTTTCTACTTTTATGTCCAAAATTTCACCATTTTTTATGTCCAATTTTTCATCCTTTTTGGTGTCTAATTTTGCATCCTTTTTTGCATCCAAATTTGCCTCCTTTTTCCTGCCACATTTTGTGTCCACATTTGCATCTCATTTTCCACCTAGATTTTAGTTTGAATTTTCATCTAGTTATGCATCATTTTTGGCATCCTTAGTTTCACCCCTTTTTAGCCCCATTTTGCTTCTTGTTTTGTGTCTTTTCTTACATCCTTTTTGCACCGAAATTTTCATCCTAATTTTACACCATTATTTGCGTCCTCATTTTGGTGTCTATTTTTACATCCTTGTTTGCTCCCAATTTGGTATCTTTTTGTATGCCCTATTTTGTTAAATTCTTTGTGTCTAGTTTTACACCCTTTTTAAATTCTACTTTAAAACCCTTTTTGTCTCATTGTTTGCATCTTGTTTTGATGGCTAGTTTAACATCCAATTCTACTCCCAATTTTTCATCGATGGTTACATCCACTTTTGGTTTCTTGTTTAGAGTTTTACTTTTACTTCCATTTTACTAATTTTATTACATAGTGAAATATATTATAGTTTCTAAATATCATTTTGCTGTAGGATTTAATGCACAGTTAGATGAACATAAAACCCTCTCAGTTTATCCTAGAAACTTAAGATAGATTGATTAAGAGAAAGGTTGTTCTAGGGCTCAAGATTCTTAGTAGATCAAGATGTAGAGTATAGATTAAGAAAAGAAGAATGAATTCATGTGAGTCCTCGCATGCAGGTATTGTTGGAGTTTTTAGTGTAGCAGGGAAGCACTCTTAGATAGCTCCAAATCTTGGTCCTACACACAAGAGAGAGAACAAAGAAAACTTCACAACATAATATCTTGATAATTGAAACTATCATAAACATATAAATGTTACTGAATAAATAAATATAAACCAAAATCCCATACATTCATTAGTTAAAGAGGATAAGTAAAGAATGAATAGTAGCATATGGAAGGAAGAATGACTAATCTATATTAATAAAGGAGTTGGAGGAAAGTTTCAACCATCAGATACAGTTGCAACAACACCTCCCCCAACTCCTAGCTCCAAAACTCTCCCTCTCAAGATAGATCTCAACAGTGTGACAATACATGAATTCCCATCATTTCCTCAATGGCCAAGCCTCCAATATATGGGAAGTGAAGGCTATGAAGATTTCCTAAATTCCTCATTAGTTCAATTTTGGCAAAAGCCTTTGGGTGAATAATGTTTCCTCATATAAAAATGGCATTTTCCACTTTTTAGATGCTTTTGTGCTTAGGAAAAAGCTTCCCCATGCTTTATGGCTCTTTCCCGCTTTTGTATGCTTTTATTTTTTAGGAAAAATCTAAATATGAGGATAAAGAGATCACATTCCACCATATGATTTTCCGAAAATGAACAAGAGTGTCAAACTCTAGTTAACATGAGCTTTTTTCCGGAATTTTCATTTTAAAATGTTAACATTGAATTTCCATGTCATAATGTGTAAGCCAATCAAAATCCTTTAAAATTTAAAAGACATATAGGTGTGACTAGGCAGCGGATTTTTTTTTAATAATATAACTTACCTAATTTAACTGTGAGTGCCCAACTAACCCAAAACTATGTTAAATATTAAAAATAAATTTAATATCTTTAATCTATAAAAGTTAGAATATCGAGAATATTTTTAATGAAGGGTAAATCATGGTGTGTCAAATAAATAAATTTAAATATAAAATCCTAAATCCTAAATTTAAATTAAATTTTAAATTTACTTTCTTAATTTAAATTTTGTTAAATCTTGTATTGGTAAATTAATTTAAATGTAAAATATAAATATATGGTTATTTTGATAAAAGTGCATTTATTTGAGTAACTTAAATTT
>APFE030351277.1:86972-108243 GCA_000404065.3 Pinus taeda
CTTTTAAATTTAACTTTTCTTATATTTTGCGTTGATAAATTAATTTCAATATAAAATACATGTAGACGGTTATTTTTGATAAAAGTGACGTTTATTTGGGTAATTTAAATTTAAATTTAAATTTCCTTTAAATTTTGAATTTTCTTTTTTAATTTAAATTTGCCTTTTTAATTTAAATTTTACTAAATCTTGCGCTAATATATTAATTTAAACATAAAATACATATACAGTTATTTTGATAAATGTGACATATATTTGGGTAATTTTGGTAAAAGAATAATATAAATGATATATTAAAAAATTGTCTACATGGCATTATTTTATTAGTTTCTTAATTTTTTTCTTAGGTGGTTATTCTTTTGGTAACAAAAGTTAGATGAAGGGGACAACTTGTTATAGACTAGGATACCGTGGTCCTCATGGTACCTAACTTGTATTATAGGCTTATATAGTTTAGGAGAAAGGTGTATTTCAACCAACAACATAGTATTCTCCTCTAAGATGATGAGGAGGTATTTTCATGTATAACACATTTAAGAATATATCACAATTGAAATTCATAACTTAGTATTTGTAAGCAAATTTAAGGGTAATTGACAACATTCATAAAAAATATAGCAGTATCCTCATATATAACAATTCTCCATCAAAAAATCATTGACAATTTTCAATATACATATATTACTACTAAATCAACATTTTTCACAGATATCATTATTCCAAGGTAAATTCACAACATTACATCCAAAAATAGTAATGTCATCATACATAATCATTCTCCATAAAAAACCATTGACAGGGTTCAACACATATATAAAGTAACAAGATAATACTAATAATATCATCATCATCCTTAATCAAATCAACTAAGATCCAAATGTGTGATTATCATATCAAAATATTTCATGAACACCATTATTCTAAGGTAAATTCACAACATCCATCAAAATATAGTAATATCATCATACATAATAATTCTCCATCAAAACAATGTTGATAATTTTCAATATATACATAAAAGAACAAGATAAAAAATGATAATATCATCATCATATTTAATCGAATCAACTAAAAGTCAATGTAATATTACCAAACAGAAATGTTTCATAGATATCATTATGCTAAGGTAAATTCACAACATCCATAAAAAAATAGGAATCTCATCATACATAATAATTCTTCATAAAAAAGTTGTAAACAATTTTCAACATATTCACAAGGTAACAAGATAGTACCGATAGTATCATCATCATTATTCAAATAAAATAAAATTCAAATGTATGATTACCATATTAAGACATCCAACTAAATATAAAAAATAACACATGGCTAGCTAGCACCACGAAAATCATAGCCAAGCTCATCCTCATGATCATTTCCATGATCATCATCCTGACCATCCTGATAATATCATTCACATAATCGTCACTAATGCCATTGCCATCCTCATCATCATCATCTTTGATATATGATGTAATATAAACATAGTCTATATCATCATCTTCGTGGTCATTACCTATAGCGTTTTGGAAAAAAAACAATATTACATGTTAGTACTAATTCTATAGCAAAATGCATATTTTTATTACAATGCTAACAATAAAATGAGGTAGGACATAATAACATTTAATAGTACTAAAAATAAAATGAAAATATGGCTTAAGATATATTGGAGATCCAACATATCACATTAAGTAGTAAAATCATTTTTTAATCCATATGAAGTAGGTACCCATTTGTTCTTCATATTATATTGTGAATGTTTCTTATGATTTCCATGCAGAATTGGTAAATTAATATTTACTGGAGGCTTTATTTCAAATTACAATTGTAATTCAAAATAGAAATAGAAGAAATTTTAACAAAAAAAGAATGTCACATGAAAAAGTAAATTGTTTTTAATGAAAAATTAGTCAGATACAATATGAATGTCACATGAAATATTGAGTTGTTTTTAATGCATGTACTTTTCTCTATAATAATGTTCTTTCAAGAACAAATGCTCACAAATAATTACTTCATGTTATCCATTATCACACTTAATCCATTATACCTAGTGACAACAATGATTCCATTCAAATTGCTTTGAACTATCTAAATATAATGTAAAATAGAAAACTCCACGACCACGACCATGACCGCAACCCCCTCCCTTGCCTCGTCCACCATCAAAGACAATGAACTTGGAATTATGACCACGATAGCAACCCCTCCCTTGCCTTGTGTCCACCATTAGAGGCAATGAAGCAGGAATTAAGAGTACTCATGTTTTCATTGCTCTAATTAATCTCCAAGGAATCAAAACTTGATCAATATATCAAGGACTCCATCAAGGAATAGATATATCATAAGAGAATCTCAATAGGCTTTGCCAAAAGAGTGTGAAATAACTCTTATCTCTGTTTTATGAAATAACTCGAGTGAGTGGAATGAATGGTGGGAAACACTTACCAAGGAAAGGAATATTTTTGGTCCGTCCTTATTTCTATTATTTTTTGCTTCTTAGAATGGAGGAAGTGTTTTAAAAAAATTCAAAAAAATATTTTAAATATATATATATATGCTTAAGTTAGTTTTTCCATTATATATTCAGTTTAGTATTTTTTTTTTTCTAAAAAAGTATATTAGTTCTGGGTTTTTTTAACAAAATTATATTTCTTTTTATAAAATGGATTTTAAATCCATTCATGCTAAATTTGTGATTTTATGATATAAGTTTAAATTATATATAAAAAAGTAACTTAATGCCATGCGTTGTGTCGCTGAGATGGGTATTATACATCTCTTCCTTGCCTAGTTATAGAATGTGCTTGGATTTTCTTAATGCAATAAGATTAATTCTTCTCTTCACTATATCTTGAGATGCTCAACTTGCACCTAATAAAACAATAAAGTTAAAATAGGTTTGCATTTGTCCTTTGTAGATTTCTTTCCCCATTAATCCTTGTCTTAATAGATTAATTGTCTTATGGTGGCCTTGAGTGGCCACTCCTATTAGTTGCATGATTTTTAGTTTTATGTTAGTGACATTTCTTAGGATTGATAACATGTTATTTAATTTATGAAAATCTGTTATTTTCCATATTATTGTTAAATATTAATATTAAATATGTTGGTTTTAAACATGGTTTAGCAAAAAGTTCCCAAAAGGTTTATAGATTGTAATTTATAATGTAATGCTTCACTACTTGATGAAATTGTTTTTGATATTTTTTTTTAAAGATTCATTGATTGATGAAATTTTTATGGATGTTTTTTTTAGTATATTAACTTGTATGTGATAAAGTCAACAGTCACCTCTTTTTGAGATTTTCATTGGTTAATTTCCCTTAAGGCTATCAAGTTCACCATTTAGTCCCAGGTTAAGGAAATATAGGAGTCATGAAGTGGCATTGTCCAATAACTTAAATCTTGGAACATGTTATTTTTAGTCACATTATACTTCCTTTCTGTGTAAATTCCCCGTGAAAATAGTCTCATGGAACATGAGGGACCTCAATAGCAAAGGAAAACAAATACTCCTAAAACAAAAATGGTACGAAAAGCACCCATCAATAATGTTGATATAAGAAATAAAAATATTAAGTGAGGTTCTACCTCATATAATTAGAAAATGGGGGAGGAATTTCCAAGTAGTAGTGATTGATGACTAGATATACTTGGGTGGAATGGCTATTATTTGGAATGTTCAGGACATCAAGGTTACCAATATGTTTACCTCTTTTCGCATTATGACAATATAATTTTAGTTAATTGACATCGAGGACTACTACCATGTATCCAATGTCTATGACTCCAACATCGCAAATGGAAAACCTCTATTTCTCAATTCTATTTCCAACAAAAGTAATTTATACTCCCCATCTCCGTGGATTATTGGGAGTGACTTCAATATTATCAATTGTCTCGAGGAACAGAAAGGATGAATCACAATGTTTACCAAGAGATTTTGTAAGATATACCATCAAGGCCCTAAAGTAGTATCCATTAAATTTCTCAAGCAATGAGTCTCCAACCCACTCATGTGGATCAATGACATGTAATACATGTGTGTGTGATGACTAACTTAATACATTATTCTAATAACTCCACAAACTGAATTATTTCACTCCATTACATGATTTACTGTAGTGTGACATAAGTAAACCAAGAGTAGACATGAAACCCTTAGGCAAGAAAAATTCCCTTGATTCTCAATTAGGTGCTTAAAGGATGAAGTGAAAATGAAAGGGGAAAAGAGGACTTCATGATTTAATCATCACAAACATGTGATCAAGTGTGACTAGGAGTGTATATATTCATATGTTTTCCAAAGAGGGTGTGAATACATGAGTTACCATTCATTGGGCCTTATTTTTCTTTCTTTTGATTTTTCTTATATATAGGACTTAGGGAATAAGGTTTTCATAAGTTTTGAACAACTCATAGATATAATATTTACATAAATTTTCACTTTAACCTTAGAGTTTAGACTTAGATAAATCATTATAGTGTATATTTAATGATTTTGGCTTTCACTTTTTTATTTTCTTTCATCACAAATGACAAAAAGGGGAAATATTTTGCCACAAATCTATGAATTCTTAATCATAAAGGCGTCATGCGATGAAAAAAAATTAATGATGTTATTCCCTATGAAAATGATGTGTATTCTTGAGAAACGCTTATGCTTGTGGATGTCTCCTCCCTAGTTGAGAGGGAGTGAGCATTGACACCATATTATCCATTTGTCATGTACTATGGTTGAGACTAACAGTCGTAAGCCTACTAAAGACACCAATAGGGAGGATGGTGGATTAGATAAACAGATGGGACCAATATTCTTTGAGAATTTGTGCTTTGAATAGGACTAATTGCCATAAGTCAAGTACATTAATCCAAGATCAGAATAGTCATGAGGATCGACTTTTCCTGGTATCAAATATTATGGCAGTGGATTAGGAAATGATCATGTGAGGACATGCTTGATGAAAATCCTAGTGCAGTAAGTGCCTAAAGAGGTAGTGGTGTCCAAATTTATGCCTCCCAACATTGTGCTATGATCTAATGGAGATATATAACTTGTTAGTCAAGGCCTTTCTATTTTGACAATGTTGGCTATGATGATTTAAATCATTGTTGATGCTTATCAATCCAAATCCCTTCTTATATGAATATTTCAACTTGATAGTACTTTTTTGTCTCATTATGAGTATCTCCCTAGTTTAGAGGGAGTGTCATCATCTTCATTATCATCATCATCACCACCATCAATCTCATCATTACATTATCGTCATAATCACCATTCATGTTGTCATCATCATCATCATCATCATCATGGACATTGTTGTCAATTATTCATAATTATAGGTGTCGTAATAAATATCATCAACCCAAAAAATATTACGACTGCTTCAAAAAGGTCGTTAGGAACACATGAAACATGCAAGAAAATGACAACTTTATTTTTTAGAGATGATCGATGATTCATCATGCACCACTACCATTAATCATACATAATTATAATTATCATCATCCCATCATCATAATTAATGTAATTTCTATCATCATTGTTGTCAACTTCGTCATGAACATCATGAACATCATAATCATCATTCATGCCATTATTGTTGTTGATGATGACCAAGATGAAAATAATGATAATGATGATCAAATGATGATGACTTGGAAGATGACTCTAAATATAATGATTATGATTATTACCATGACAACATTTAAAAATTGGGAAGATTGTCCAAGGTCATTAGCATCGCCATCATCATTGTCATCATCATCATTTTCATTATAACCCTCATCATCTTTATCATCATTTTGATTATCATAATAATCACAATTCATGTCATTTCCATCATCTTCATTATCGTCATCATCATAATTATTGACATTGTGATCAGTTGTTCATAATTGTTAATGTCATAAGAAATATCATCAATGCAAAAATTATATGAGTGTTGGAAAATGGATTCAAATGTCAAAAAAAAAAAATGGGGGCAGCAATAGATGTAAAATTGGATGAAGAGTGGACACAACATAAGTAGATGCAAAACAAGACAGAAAAATTGACACAAAAGTGGATGAAAAAGTAGATGCAATAGTTGATGCAAACTTGGACACAAAATAGGGTGCAAACATGGATGAAAAAGTGGAAGAAAACATGGGTGTAATAGTAGGCATAAAACTTAGCATGAATTGTTGTGAAATAAATGTGGATACAACAGTGAACAAAAAAAAGGACACAAACTTGGATGCAAAAAGGAGGCAAAATTGGATTAAAAAATGGATGTAAACATGGACCAAACATGGGTGCAATAGTGGACACAAAATTAGATTCAAAATTGGACACATCAGAAGTGGATGTAAAAGTAGATGCAAAAAATAGAAAAATTATTTGATGCAAACTTGGACACAAAAGAGGATGCAAATCTAGATACAAAATTGGAAGAAAATGTGGGTTTCAATGATAGGCACAAGATATGGCACAACAAAAGTGGATGAGAAAGTGGATGTAATAAAAAACAAAAAAAATATGCAAACGTGGATGCAAGACAAGATGCAATAAGGGATGAAAAAGTGGATGAAAACATGGGTGCAACAACAGAAACAAAATTGGATGAAAAATAGGGATGCAATGGAAGTAGATAAAAAAGATGATACAAAATGAGATGCAAAACCCAACACAAAACTGGATGCAAAAATAGATGCAATATTTTGATGCAAAAGTGGATGCAAAGATGGATGCAAAATTGGAAGCAAACATGGGTACAACATTAAGTACAAAACATGGTACAAATAATGTCACAACAAAAGTGGATGTAATGATAGATGCAAAACAAGAAGCAAATGAAGATGAAAAATAAGATGCAAAAAGGGATGCAAAAGTGGACGTAAACATGGGTGCAACAATGGATGAAAAATATGATGCAAAATTTGATGCAACAAAATCAGATGCAAAAGTAGATGCAATATGAGACACAAAACCTGATGCAAATCTTGATGCAAAGGGGATGCAAAAAATGATGTAAAAATGGATGCAAAAAGTAATTTAAAAATGATGCAAAAGAGGATGCAAGAGATGATGAAAAAGTTGATGCAAGAGTAGGCGCAAAAAGTGGATGCAATAAATGATACAAAAGTTGGTGAAACAAAATTAGGTGCCAAACTTGATGTAAAACATGGTGCAAAGGATGGCACAAAAATTGGCATAAAACCTGGTGTAAAACCTGGTGTAAAACATGATGCAAAACCTATTGCAATACCTGGTGCTAAACTTGGTGTAAGACTTGGTGAAAAACTCGGTGCAAACTTTGCATCGATTTTTGCACCATATTTTATAAATGGACACAAATAGCACCAAAAATGGGCTCTAGATGCAAAAAAAGAAGAAAAAAGGGACGCTAATCACAGGGTTTTGTTGTAGTGGATGTTTCAAAGGACTTTTGTTGCTTTCCTCCCCATTGAAAGACTTGCTTTGCACCCAAAAAGATGTGAACCTTGGTTACACTAGTAGGCTTAGGCCAATTTACAATTGCTTCAACTTTAGAAGGATCAATTTTTAGCTGACCATGACCAACAATATGACCTATGTAAACCAAAGAGATTTTCCCAAACTCACACTTTGACAATTTTACATAGAGGTTTTCACTTTTAAAAACATCAAACACTTTCTTCAAATGCCATACATGTTCATTCCAACTTTTACTAAAGACAAGGATATCATCTAGATATACAAGAACAAATTCATCAATGAAAGGCCTAAAGAGATCATTCATGACCCTCATGAAAGTGGCTGGAGCATTGCAAAGTTTGAATGGCATCACAATCCATTCGAACAACTCGTGTTTGGTCTTGAAGGAGTTTTTCCACACATCCTGCTCTGTAATTCAGACCTAGTGATAAGCACTATGAAAATCCAATTTGGTGAAATAGATAGCATTCTTTAACTTATCTAATAAGTCATCAATGCAGGGAAGAGGGCAACTATTTTTCACCGTGATTTTGTTTAGTGCTCGGTAATCCACGCACATCCTCCATGTGCCATCTTTCTTCAACACTAAGACAATTGGCGAGCTGCATGGAGAAGTGCTTTGTTTGATGAACCCTTGGTTCAATAGTTCCTTTACCTGCTTTTTGATCTCCTCCATCTCAATGGTTGACATCTTGTACATGCCAATATTCGGTAAAGGAGCATCATGCTGCAAATGGATCTCATGTTGGATTTCCCTCTTCGGAAGTAATCCCCTGGGTTCTTGAAACATCTCATCATAGTTAGAAATTAATTCACATAATTTCTTTCTATGCACATGATCACAACCCTGGAAAGCATCAGATAATTTTGCATCTTTTCCCCTTACAATCATAAGCATGCAACCCTTACTAGAATTCACCAACCTCTTCATTTGTCTTGCACTGACAATGCTGGCGTTGATTTTAGTTTGATGAGCCCTTAGAATATATTCTACCCCATCTTTTGTGATTTGGTATTTTTTTTCATGACAGAAGAAGATTCCTTTCTATCATATAGATATGGACTCCCTACCAGCATGCCACAAATGTCTAATGGTGTCACATCAAGTTTTACCTCATCCACTAACTTAGAAGTGATCACAAATTTAACCTTACATTGCTTAGTTATATTTAGTTTTGCTTTGTCATATATCCATCCAAGTGGGTAAGGTTTTGGATGTGGTTTAGTTTCCAAGCCTAGCTTCTTTACCAACCACTCTAAAATTAAGTTTGCTTGGGATCCCGTATCAAATAGATATTCCACTTTTGTATGATTTATGATAACTCTGATATGAAATAGATCAATTCTCTTTCGTTCATTAGGAAGAGACTCATCTATTGAACTAGTACCTTCATGTGATTCAGCATTAACGTGAAGTGTAAGAGTACCTTTTGTTCCTGTTGTTTTGATCAATGCTTCATCTCCAGAATCTGATCCAAGGTTTTGCTGCATAGTTGTCATTGTCTTCTGCTTGCCTTTTCCTCCATACTTCTTTGGTCACTTTTCTAGGTACTGTTTCCAACAATGATCGTTGTCATGACCTTCCTTTTTGCAGTGAGTGCAATAAGATCTTTCTCCTTCATTTTTGTTGGTTGATTTCATCCTGTTCTCCTTTCCTTTTCCTTTCACTTTGGGTTTACCATTTGGGTTTGAAAGGTGGTTTCTTGAAATTATCATCTCTTTCATTTTTGCCCCTATTCTGAAGATGAATTACCTTTACACTGGTGGAGTCAATAGTATTTGGTTCAAACAATAATAATGAATGTCTAAGGCAAATATGTAATGATCCAATATACTTAGTTACTAATTCAGGTGAGTCAAGTGCAATGCCCAAATTAAGTGCCTATTTTCTAAATTCCTATGTAAATATTTGAAAATCTTGACCTCTGCCATGCCTTAAGTATTGCCAATCCATTAAGGCTTTTTGTTTATAACCCAAGGGATAGATTGTTCCTTTAATGCAAAAATGAAACTAGGCCATGAGGAAAGAAGATTACTCACACTCTTACTTCTTTACAATTTTCTCTCCCACCAAACAAGAGCAGTACTACTCAGCCGAAGAGAGGCCAACTGAATCTTTGCCTCGTCCCCTTCGATCTGCTGAATTTTGCAGTACTTTCGCCGTTAAACATGGGAAGATCAAATTTTACATCTAATTTAAATAAAGGTTTCTTATATGCATCCCTTGAATTTCTATGATGATGGTGATGAGAGGAAGAAGAACTTTCACTCGTGGAAGGAGAAGAAGGGGGTCCTTATCCACCATTTTCATGCACTGAACCTTGTTCTTCTGGATTTCTCTCTTCTACTTTCTCTAGACTTGAAAACAACTGACCAGCATTCTTTTCCATCGTATAGAAGGTTTTGCGGAAATTGCGCTTCTCTTCATGACGAGCCTCTTCATCTACCATGTTTCTCCTTCGATGTGCACGCCCCACTTCAGGATCGAAAGACTTTAGTTTCCCTTCGCCTCTTCGGAGCCTCTTTCTTGTTAGCATACGAAAATGCAATTCACATCTAAAAGGACTTGCTCTGATACCACTTGATCTAAAACCTTCTTCTCATAAATGTGTTAAAAAATTACATGCATAAATTGTAGCTTAACATAGAAAACTTAATGTGCACATGAGAGAAGAGGAGAAACACATAAAGCACAAAAGAAGACAACAAGACTTGATAACGGAGTTCGTCTGACTTGGACTACGTCTCTGGGCCCTGCTCGATCAATGGGGAGGCCTTAATTCATTAAGTGGCATGAGAAAGGAGAGTACAAGCATGAGAAAGAAGAGTACAAGCATCAGTTACAAAAAGGAGTTTTATACCTCCATACTGAAAAATGGAAAAAAATTGAAAAACTCTGATGGAGAAACAGACAACGCCATTGCGTTCGTGGCATAGAGAAGTGCTAAAACCATATAAAATTTGTCAAATTCTCACAAAATGAAAATTTGGCCCTATTGCAAAATTCTGTCTCGAATTGCATGCACTGCCTCCTCTGCCTGGGCGCACTGACAAACTACATTAAGTATAAAATCGCTAGCAGATTCTTCAAGGAAACTGTTGTAGGGCAGTTGGTTGGGGATCCGATTAATAGGGAGGAGGTCGGGCTGTCAAACCCCGCCTCCTCTTTTTTTTTATACATTATAAACCAATTTATTTATTTTTTAAATAAATGTTTGGCTGGGACGAGTTGCCTTGGGCAGCCCGCCCACCGTACCCATATCTGCTTTCACTTGTTTTAGGTAATGGTTTGTAATTTTGTTTTGGGTTGGGTCCGTGCCCCAAGGGTCAACCCCCCCATTTATGATGCTTGTTGTGAGCCCCATTCTATGGGACGGTTATGGGATGGTGAGGTCATGGCCGCCCACCACCGTTCTGATTGTGTTGTAACTATTCTGTGGGCAGGGGAGATGCCGAGGGTCATGGCCCACCCCTCCATTGTTATGTATTTGGTTAGGGTGGGGGGGTTGCCACCCCCTTTTTTAAATATTTTTTTTGTTTAAATAAAAAAACTTGGGCATTTTTGAAAATTTGGTTTTGGACTGAAGGACTCTTTTTTACGAGGAAACAAGTTTGCCCAGAATCTAGCTAGAGTTGGCTGGATTTCATCCATCGGAAAAAGTCCAAATTACACCTTCATTAATCCTGCTCAGTCATCAAAAGTCAACCCAAATTTGACTGCCTTTATCTACTTCATCCAGATTCAGATTGGAGTTCCATTCACACCATTGGAATAAGGGTGACAAGCACTTTGATTTAATGTCAAGTCCATCGCGTTTCCAGCACTTTGAATTTTGAGTTTTTTCCATACCACTGCGTCTAAAGATCCACCTAGATTAATCAAAACTGCACTATTTGCATCATAAGCACCATTTATTTCTACTTTGAGGTTGGTTTGGAGTCGGTTGGTTCACCAATTGAGCATTTACTTTTGTTGTGCCTATTGAATTCCCCTTTCTGGAAAGTGTGCATGGGTTCATCACCAATCTCCCTCACTTTTCTGATGCGAAATTTCATGGCATTGATATTGGAACATTTTCATAAATATCAAATCAAAAGTGTTACCTCCAATAGTTTTATTCATTGGGAGAGTAAAACTGTGCACTCCTTTTGTTTATTAAAAACAACACAAATATGATTTTTTTCATAGTGCATTTAGCTTTAAAGCTTGAAGAAATTATTTATTTTATAAGTTTGGGTTGCCCATAAGCATGAAAGTCTAATGAAGGGTTGTCATGTCATAGATTTGTATCTAAAGCCAAAATAAATTACATAAATATAATCTTGGATCTCCATATAAGCTATACATGTGATGGCAAAGGAATTCTATTTATCAAGAAAAGAATAACAAATAAATTTTAGTTTAAGAGACATGAAACTTTATTAGAATGAACCTTATTACAAACAAATGAGCCAGAAATATACTCTTCATGATGAACTTTCAGTAGATAGAACACACCTATAATTCCAAAATAAAACAATAGAATCATGTACTGAAAGAAAATCCAATAGAATAAAGCAATGGCAATGGAAATTTCATGAAGCAATCATTTGTTAATTTGAATGAGAGAATCAAAGTACTCTCAAAACTCATTAAAATAAGGAATCAACTTAATCCATATCACACTTTTCTATCATAACATAAATAATATAAAGTAGAAAAACCAAAAAACAATTATGGCTATGGTTTTTTAATGTGTGAATAGATAGATACAAGGCCTACTTCAAATTTCCAAATTCTCACATAAAACAAAAATATGAACTGTGAAAATCCAAGTAGGACAATTATCCAAAGATGAGAATCTTTGTGGTGTTGAGTGTGATCAATCTCAATAGCTTTCTACTAAAGTTCATCACGCATGATTTCTTGGCTTCTGAGGTGGGCATATCCATGTGTTGGATTTCAACAAGTCATATTATATATTGGTTTAAATATTTGAAAAGAGAAAGACATGTGAGCAACAAGTGGGCTATTTGTTTGACAACAGCCCAAGTGTAACTTTGTAAAACCAAAGGCACGGAAGAGTATTTGTAATTGATGTGAAGGGTGGTAATCAAAGTTCGCAATAAAGTATAGGTTTAAAAAATAAGAAAAAAAGGCCTACTACAAAGTAACAAATCTAGCATATGAATATCTATCGAGTATTTGCAAGAGAAGAGAACATGGGTAGTTATAAAGATTAAAAAGAACTTACCCTAAACAACAACTTTAATTGATGTTATTTGTCGGAATCAGGTCCCTTTTGGGTAGTCAAACCATATATAATGGAATATACAAGTAGTAGAACAAGGGATGCAGAAGAATTAATTTACGGAGAACAATAACAAAGCTTGGTGTTAATATTTCCAACCAGTGTGCCTTCTGGGCGGTCAATCCATAGAGAATGGAATGTACAAGATGTACAACCAGAAACCTAAATTATAGACAACCTAATTGAGAAGTTGTGTGCACGACCATATGAGGTTAGAATTGTACACAAATAACATATTGCAAATTCATGAAGGATGAACAATGCAAATTAGGAAAGACTAGTTCTTTTTGTGCATATCCAATTACAAACACAATGTATAAGCATAAATGATAATTGTGTCAGAAACCCTTTATAAATCAAATCAAATCAAAAGTCTATTGTATCAATGATTTAAAGAATGTAAGGATACTCTTGCCTATTTGGATTTTGTACTAATGAATGATTAAGATCCGGAGGCTCTGGTAAGAGACAACTTGTCCAAGTTCAATATCATTTGCATGAGAAAACTTATACCCATCTAGATCTAGTGCTACTAGTGCAATTGAAATTATGAAAAAAGTAAGTCTTCATCAACCTTTTCTTAATTTGACAAAAAACAAAACTAAATAAATTGTGTGTTGAAGACATAAAAAAATAACAAAATTTCCAATAATGTTTACCATGAAAAAACATTTTGCATATAAAAAGCATGTTGATTGCTAGAGTTATTGTTGAAACAACAAAAAAAACCCAAATATTGAATATACATTTTTGCTTCTTGTTACATAAATTGCTGAAATTTCATTTCCATAAGGTAATGGAATGGCAAAAAGTAGAAGTATTGCACCAACTCCTGGAAAAATAAGAATGCATACATCTTTGAACTAGCATGGACTTAAAATCTATACAAACACATAAGAATTTATTGATTATATTTTGTAAGTATTATAGGAAATTGGAAATCCCATTTACACTGTGTTATTCCTTTTGCTTAGAGTAATCTGACAAAGCATTTTTCTTTTGATATAAAAAACAAAAATAAGAGAAATATTGAGATGCTTGGCTTGATTGTTGCCATTGTAGAACATATTTTCTTTCTCCCAAGTCACCAAAAAAATAATTCTTGATTTCCATATCCTGAAAAGTTTATAATATGGAAACTATTCCAAAATCCTCCAAAAATCCTTTTAAATCATTTCCAGGACATTTCTTGCCAGTTCGTTATACTGGGAAAGGCCATTTCTGGCCATAAAGTTCCTAACTGGCATGCTAAATAAATTTAACCAGGAAAATTAAATATGCAGTTTATTGCGAGAGGTTGATCACTTTTCTAATTTATAGACACTAAAATGGTAGCACTTTCTAAAATTCTGACGGTTGTGCATCTAATTGTGCTACCATTTTTTGAATTTTTATGGGCCAAATATTGGGCATGAAGACTTAAAAGAATATATCATTTGATCTCCACTAAAATATAGTATATCTCAAAAATTTTAGACAGTTCATGTTTAGTGTCAAATGTTTGCACAATTTTCAACTGAATATCAACAAACTATAGAAGGAAGCATGTAAAAAATAATATATGCACCCTAGGAAGAAAATTATATTGTACAGATACCTTAGAATGTCAAAAGTTTTAATATTCCAAACAAATTATTTAGTGTGCATTGGCTATTCCATTCCAAAATCAAACATTGTCAAATATGGCATAAATACTTTTATATAGAAATAGCATATATACATATGTGAGCTTTTCCACTGAGTTCTACACCAAAGCACCACATCATGAAATTCCAAAACCATAGTTGTGCCAGCCATTATAACTGCCATCACTTCGACATTTTTTTGGACCAACAATTTCTTGACTACAACTTGGTCTTACTGCATTAACCGTAAATTGCAGATGTGAGTGAGAATACGGAGAAATAGTCCTCCTTTCTTCTTCTCTTGGTGAGTTCTTCTTCAACAATTCAGCCTTCAATATGATCCCTTTTCTACCCAAGTTCAGACCTCTAAAGTGATTGTAATATTTAGTATTCCCGCAGTAGTGAGAGCCCTAATTCTCCTCGCACTTGTTAGATATTTAAGTCCAAAACATATCCCAACATTCTCGGTCTTGTTTCCTTGACTTGAATTCTTGATGTCTTGTCTCTTGAGAGAGGTTGAGTCCCCCTATGTATAGGTTTCTCTCCCATGCTTTTCGGCTCACTTGAAATCATTATTAGCCCATCATATCCTCTTGATAGGCAGACTTGATTGAAGCACATTGATAAGGTGTTGGAGAGTTTTTTTTACCCTTTCTTTGACTCAAATAATTTTTTCTTACAATATGTAACATGTTCCAATGGCTCTTTTATACATGACAATGAATCATATGCCTTTGAAGCTCTTTTGACCTATAAAAAAAAAATTCTCTTGAGCATGAAACCCACTTTTCAAGAAAAAAATAACAAATTTTTTTTTATCATTACATAAAATCATGATTACATATGTCATTATGAAGACCAAACTTGTTCGACATGTGCTACATATAGAAAGATAACGCTATTATGTAGAGATGTCCACATTTTCCACACTGCTTGGTCCTCACAACTTCTTCCTTACATGGTATATGTGGAGACCTTACCAGAGAAAATGGATTTTTTTAGTAAGTATACCAAGTTATTGCTAATATTTTGTATATTTCAAACATTTTCTTGTGAGGAAATTCTTTTTGTATGGATGTCTGCACTTTGCATTAAGTGCTAATATTATTGCTAATATTTTAATTATAAATAATGCATATTAACATTCAATTTAGTAAAATTTATGTGGATAAAAACATTGATTATCTTCATATTATTGATAATGTTTTTATTGTAAATAATGTTTTGAATATTTGTATATTTATGCTGTTGTGCGAAAAAGTTTTTTTGTGTGGATATACCTAATTGGAACTAAACACTTTTATATATAATACATATCAGCAGTCAAGTGAGTAAAAGTAGAGTGGAATGCACTCAAAACTGTGTACAAAACTATATTTCATTGATCAGAAGCTTTGTCTACAGTAGAGGAAGCTTTCAAATCTGCGCTGTGGGGATATTAGCATTGTTTATGCATAGATCTTTTATAACATTTTAATTGTAAATAATGTATACTACTTCCACTTAAGTAAATTTAAATTTCAATGGTAAAAAATGTTTCAACTTAGCATATGTGAAGAAGTGCAAGGAAATTCCATTGTGGTTATAAAGTTTTGAATATGTGAATCCCCGCACTTGGTACTTTAGTATTAAATAATTGCAATACCATCGAAGCAAGTGATGTAATTAAATGAGTGTTGTTAATAATTTAGCCTTAAATGATATATATCTTCCCATCTCTATATTTTCCCATCTCTATAGCTAATTAAGTGGGGTCCCCATTTCGCCCACATTTTTTTCTTAGCTCATGTTTGCTCCACACTTCTTTCCTGTACATTTTCGGCACGCACTCTGAGCTACTGTCCACCAACATTTGCATTGAAATCCTTTATATTTGTTTTTCGCAATAACACTGATATAACATTTTAATTATAAATAATAGTTTTTATTGTTAATATTTTAGTATTAAATATGTTACGTTTTCCTTTGCAATATTTTAATTATAAGTAATGCACATATCCATATTGTCAGATATCACTAGTTCAATATGGTTGACCACTAGTTTTCTAGATGGTCATGTAGTATTTTACTATGAGGAAGAAGCTTTCAAGCTTTGATTCTGCGAACACTCATATTTTTAATTAAAAGCTTTTGTTGATTTTTTTCATGAAACTCATATGTAAATGATGATTCTTGCTGCGAAAAGTTCAAAGCTAATGAGTCACAATCAGTTTTCATTTATCAAATTTATTTTCATTTATCAAATGTTATAATAATTATTTTTGTAATATAACATTAATGTTTATAACACATTTAATTAGTGATTACTTTAGATTTTGTCTTTGTAGTTGGAAGTTGCACTGAGACATAAATGAGATACATTACTTATTAAGTGAACACAGTTAATTTAATATCTGCATAATGAGATACATACGAACGGACATTCAAGTGGCGAAGTGAGATATGAGTTTCGAAATTACTTTTACAACTTGAAATCTACCTTCCAGCATGGCAAGTCTACATAGTAAATCTACTAGATATGCTTTAGTTCATTGAATAATTACCAAAAATAATTTTGTTTCTGGGCAAATTGTAGTTAATGAAAATAGAATGTGATTTATGTTTGCCCATTGTAGTTAATGAAAATAGAATGTGATTTATGATTTTATTAAAATAGTATATCCATACAGATTTCTAAAATGCGTAAGGCAGATTAATCATGAAACTTAATTATGGAGATTGCAGTATTTCAAATTGGAACTTAAGTAAAAGGTATATGATGTAAAATAATATATTTTCTAACAATGTTTTCTAATAAATCAATACTATTTACATTGATAATGATTACTAATGGTTATCATTGAAATCAATCGTAGTTTAATGTAGTTTCAAAATTTAAATGTAAATTCATGATTTAGATGACTTATTGTCTCTAACTCATTATATATATGCTTGCTTTCTATTAAAAAAACACTTTTGTTGTGATAAGTGTTTTAAGGTATTTCTTTATAATTTGTACTATTCATATACTATTCTATAAAAAAAATTACAAAGTACTATGTGATTTATGCATGTAACAAACTAAACCAAGTAATCTTTTCATATTTCATTTATTAATAAACAAGAGCCACTTAGTAACAATATCACTGCATTTTCCCAAGTGGCTCATGTTTCTGGTTTTTCAATTTGTATTGGCTAGCTACTTCTGTCTTATTTTTCCTCACAAAAGCAACATATTCACTGTATGTTCAAATCAATGAAACATTATCAAAGTTGTGGAAATTCCTTATTTACCACATGTTTAAATAGGAGCACAAAAGCACATAATAGGATTGATATAGATAAAGAGTTTTTTATCTGTTTTATAAACAATGTGACATAATAAATAATACGCATCATCTTTAACATGTCTTCTTGATCATTTTTGTTGTAAATAAACCAAAAAGGTTAGTTCCTTAACAAAGTTCTGGCACAATTTTTTTCTGGAAATCATAAGATTTGCGAGCCAAAATCAGAGAAACAAGTGTTTTTCTAAAGTATTGAGACACCGTTTCAACTCCATTTGGAGAGTTTGTTCATGTCTCACAAAGCCCTCTATCACTTTTCTAAAATCCAATGTTGTAATCTTTGTAATATCCAAACCTGCAGGAAACATCATAGTAACTATTGTGAGGTGCCAAAGCCAAATTTGTTGAGCAATCTAGTATGTACGTATGAAATTTTTCATTGATCAATAATCATGTCAAGTTTCTTCTTTCTAATCTTGGTGACTCTGCTCTACACACAGCATCCAAAACTCTGCAATATAGTTTTAATGCCTCCATTCTATGCTGCACAACCAAGATGCGATCCATCAGAACTGCACTATTTGCATCATAAGCACATTTATTTTTACCTTTAGGTTGGTTTGGAGTCGGTAGGTTCACCAATTGAGCATTTACTTTTGGTGTGCTTGTTGAAATCCCCTTTCTAGAAAGTCTGCATGGGTTCAACAACAATATCCTCACTTTTCTGATGCGAAATTTCATGTCATGGCTATTGGCACACTGTCATACATATCGAATCAAAAGTGTTACCTCCAAGGGTTTTATTCGTTGGGAGAGTAAAATTGTGCACTCTTTTTGTCTATTCAAACCAACACGAATATGATTTTTTTCACAGTGCATTTAGCTTTAAAGCTTCAATAAATTATTTATTTGATAAGGCACACTTTCCCATAAACAAGAAAGTTCGATGAAGGGTTGTCATCTCATAGATCTGTATCTAGAGCAAAAATACATTACATAAATATAATCTCGGCTCTCCATAGCAGCTATAAATGTGATGTCAAACAAATTGTATTTATGAAGATAAATAATAGCAGAAAAAATTTAATTTAAGAGGCATGGGACATTATTAGAATGAATCCCATTACAAACAAATGCAGTCTAAATGACTCAGCCACCAATATACTCTTCATCGTGAATTTTCAACAAACAGAACAGGCCTACAATGCCAAAAGAAAACAATAGAATCATGTACTGAAAGAAAATCGAATAGAATAAAGCAGTGGAAATGGAAATTTAATGAAGCTATCATTTGTTAATTGGAATGAGAGAATAAAAGTACTCTGACAACTCATTAAAATATGGAATCAACTTAATCCATACCACACTTTCCTAGCATAACATAAATAAGATAAAGTAGCAGATCCAAAAATATTTTTATGGCTATTGTTTTTGTAATGTTTTAATATACAGATAGAAGGCCTACATCAAATTTCCATATTCTCAATTAAAACAAAAATATGAACTGTGAAAATGCAAATAGGACAATTATCCACATAGGAGAATCTTTGTGGGATTGAGTGTGCTTAGTCTCAATCACATTCTACTGATGTTCAACAGACCAATATTTGCTAGCTTCCAAGGTGGGCCTATCCATCTTTTGTATATCAGTGGGTCATATTATATGTTGGTTTAAATATTTGAAAAGAGAAAGACACTCGAGACGACTATTTGTAATTTCTTTGAAGGGTGGTATTGAAAGTTCACAAAAAAAATATAGGTTTTAAAAAAAAACCAAAGGGCTACTACAAAGTTATAAATCTGGTTTACAAATATTTGTCCAGTATTTTGCAAGAGAAGAGAACAAGGATAGTTATAAATATTAAAAATAACTTACCCCAAACAACAATACTAATTTATGTTATTCACTAATTTATGTTATTTGTTGGAATCAGGTCCCTTTAAGGCAGTGAAACCATATAGAATGGAATATACAAGTAGTAGAACAAGGGATGCAGAATAATTAATTTATTGAGAAAAACAACAACAATTGGAGTTATTATTTCCAATCAGCGTGCCTTGTGGGTAGTCAATCCATATAGATTGGAATGGACAAGAAGTACAACCATAACCCTAAATTATAGACAACCAAATTGAGAAGTTGTGTGAATGACCACATGAGGTTAGAATTGTACACAAATGACATATTGCAAATGTTGGCATTATGATACAAGTGTTGTTCTTGATGGCAACTCACACAGATGACAGATCATAGTGTAGCAGGTCAGTAACAAAGAATTGATGATCAAACTACAAAGAATGAAGAAAGAAAAGTATATACGCAGGTTCACTATATACCAAGTCGTGTACACACGCAGGTTCACTATATACCAAGTCACATATATACACAGGTTCGTTATATACCAAGTAGTGTATACACACAGGTTCACTGTATACAAAGGGGCGTATATCGTACACACGCACTTTCACGCAAGGAAAGGCGCGTACATGTTTGAAAACTAAGTTTTGGGTCTGTGGTATTTGGTCCATGGTATTTTGGTATTTGGTCCATGGTATTTCATCCGAGGTATTGACCCTAGGTATTCGGTCCAAGGTATTGGTTTTACATGTTTTTGGAGTATGGTATTGAGTAAGGCCTAAGACTATAAAAGGAGAAGAAGATCATTAGGCAAAGGGACCAACTAAGTCTTCAATATTTGATGAAGTATGAGATCTAGTATGTAGGTTATGGGTTCATGATGCTTTACTTGATCTGAGCTAAGGAGGAATCTCAACGATTGATGGAGAACAAGATATAAGGATAGATCTGGATTTAATGGATTGGAATGAATCATCTCTATATGGTTTGATCATGCTTATTCTAGATCTGTATACTGACGCATGTAATGTTCTGTAAATATTATGATCTGGGTATAACTCAAGTTTCGAATAGATGCAAATAATGAATGAATATTTACAGATGTATATGCTGGTTTACTATGATAAAAGCGCGTATATACACAGGTTAGATACATCTAAGTAGTGTATACCATATGAGCTATGATGTTTGAAGTTACAGGCAATTCTAGTTGTTGATGAGTTCTGATGACTATTTAATGGTGTTAGTATTCTGCATATTCAGTTTGATTGATTGTGTTTAGCTTCAGTGTTGTTGGATGAGATCTAATAATGGATCAAGATCATAATGACTTCTCTTTATTTGATCTAATGGACTAGATCTGGTTGCTAACTCACATATTATCCTTGTATATGTAATGATCTAGGTATGTCTGAAGTCAGAAAGTGCAACAAAGTTATAAGTAAGTAATTAACGACATAGACACACGTTTGCTTTGGTGAAGATGCGTATACATGCTGGTTCGGATCTTCCAAGTCGTGTATGCACTCTGATGTGCGATTTTTGATGATACAGTTAGATCTGAACATTGTTGCAAAGTTCTGTGTTCTGCTCTATGTTCTGGTGACTACAGTTTGTTGATAGGGTTTCAATGATTTAGTATTGAGTGATTTAGAGATTGATGATGCTAGTGTTGATTGATTATGTGCTTCAATGATATTAATGGGTCCAGTATGAAAATTGGATGAAACGTGGCCTTCAGATTATGGTGTTGTGCTTCAGGAGTA